>PVJD01016763.1:0-19872 GCA_004026545.1 Mormoops blainvillei
ACATCCCCAGGATGTGGCCCAGCACGCTGGACTCAGCCTTGGAGAGAGTGGGCTCCCAACTGGGTAAGTGAGGGGAAGGAGAAGGGACGAGTCTCTCCCTACCCTCCGGTTAAAGTTCTCAGCCCAGCCCTGGCTGGTGTGGCTCAGAGGATTGAGTACCAGCCTGTGAACTGAAAGGCCGCTGGTTCAGTTTTTGGTCCGGGCACATGCCTGGGTTGTGGGCCAGGTCTCCACTGGGGGATGTGTGAGAGGCAACTGATCGAGATTTCTCCTGCACATTGATGTTTTCTCTCCCTCTCTTTCTCCCTTCCCCCTCTCTAAAAATAAATAAATGCAATATTTAAACATAAATTAATTTTCTGGCCCTAAACTCCTTGCATTCTGAAAGCTAGTTTCCTAGTCATCCATCCTTTTTTAGGCCACACTGGAAGGTCGGCATCTCTCCCTGCGACCATGTTCTGGAAAAGGATAGGAGGGTGTTTTTCCATCAGGCAGCCTGTTCAGCCTGCTCAAACTCCATGCAGGCTCTCCTGCCACGTCAATTTTTTGACAAGTTATTTGAAACTAATGTCGTCTGTACTATATAGTACAAGAAGATTCTTTTATGGTTTCGGTAATTTTAATTTCTCGGTTTCTTTGTTGTCTAGAAAAGGAGACTCCAACCTCCAGACGTGGGCCCCACAGCAGGAGGTGAGCAGCGGTTGAGCAAGCAAAGTTTCATCTGTATTTACAGTTGCTCCCCATCACTCGCATTACCTCCTGAGCTCCACCTCCTGCAGATCAGCAGTGGCATTACACCCTCGTAGGAGTGCAAATCCTACTGTGAACTGCGCATGTGAGGCATCTCAGTTGCACGTTCCTTGTGAGAACCTACTGCCTGAAGCTCTGAGGTGGAGCTGAGGCACTGATGACGGCACTGGGGAGTGCCTGCAAATCCGGGTTACCATTAGCAGGCGGGCTTGTCTGCACAGAGACCATAAGAAATCAGTTGCTTGCTGACTCATACCAAAACCCTATCAGTGACTGGCAAGTGACCGTGAAGCTGCATCTGGTGGCAGGCTATATAGTGGGGAGTTGATGTACTTCATCAGATGGCAGAATCCAATTTCTGTCTGTGTATGGCGCGCCCATTATTTTAATTACCGTTGCCATCCATGCCTCTTTCCCACCCTGCTCTCTTGTCTCAGTCATAGTTTTAGAAGCCCATAAGCTAGCCCTAGCCAAAGTTAGTAAAAAAACAAACATCGCTGGAGAGCTGCTTTGAAAAGGCAGGACCCAATGATGAGCCAGCAGGAGACTCTTAAGACTGCCAGCATAAAGAATGCTGCATTTAAAAGAAAATACCAAGAGTCCTATTTAAATTACAGGTTCATTGCAGCACCTGACTCACATTCTCCAAGCCAGTTTTGTATAATAAGTGGTGACTGGCTATCCAGTGAAACCGTGAAACGTACAAAACGGCTTCACCACAGGGAGACCAAAGTTGCTGCTTTAAAAGACAAACCTTTGGAGTTTTGTAAAAGAAGAAAAAGCAGGAACACGAAGAACAGTAGCAGTTACTGAAGGCCACCACTTCACCAAATGTGTCTGCACTCACAGCATCATTCTTAGTGGCTATGTGTCTGCACTGACAGCATCATTCTTAGTGGCTAACCACATTGTTAAAGCTAAGGAGCCCTTCACTGCTGGTGAAGAGCTGATCCTGCTGGCTGCTAAGAACATCCGTTGTGAACTTTTAGGAGAGGCTGTGGTCCAAAAGGTGGCACACGTTCCTCTTTCGGCTAGCACTATAACTGGATGAATTGATGACAGAGCAGAGAATACTGAGGCACAATGTTAGAATTAATGAGTCGCCACGGTATGCAATCCAGATTGCCAAGCCTACGGATGTTGATGACAAGGCAACGATGCTTATTTTGGGGCAACATATTTCTCAGTAGGAAATGCATGAAGATATGTTCTCATTGGTGGCCAGCCAACAGCATGGTCGCAGAACTGTTCAAATCTTTGAATGATTACATGTCAGTAGAACTGAACTGGTAATTTTCTGTTGATATGTACACAGAGCAGCTGCCATGACTGCATAGTTCTCTGTGTTTGGCACTCAGGCCAAAGAGTTCGATTCTGAATGTGAGTCTACGCACTGTGTCATCCGTAGAGAAATGCTGGCTAGCCCAAAAATGTCACCTGCACTTAACAGTGTTATGCAGGATGTGATTAAAATGATCAGCCTCATTAAGCTTCATGCCCTTAACTCATGTCTGTTTGCGCAGCTCTGTGAGGAGATGGACGCAGGGCACACATGCCTTCTCATATACACCGAGGTGAGGTGACCTTCTAAAGGTAGATCACTGTCCGGAGTTTGTGAGTTATGAGAGCCACTCCAGAGATTTCTTTTAGAAAACAGTTACCACTGGCAGCACATTTCAGTGACACAGACTGGGTTGAAAAATCTTGCTTGTGTGACACATTCAGCCTGCTTAATGAACTCAATGTGACACTTCAGGGGAGAAAGACAGCTGTGTTCACGTTAGCAGATAAAGTGGCTGCCTTCAAAGCCAAGCTCAGATTATGGGGGCGACGAGTGATCACTGGGATTTTTGACACGTTTCAAACACTAGCAGCGATTTTGAGAGACACTGACCCAGGGCCTTTTTCCTCCAAGCTGGTGCCTGGTCACCTATCTCAGCTTTCCAAAGAGACTTGACAATTATTTCTCAATCACTAAACACCCCTGAGCTGGGAAGGAATGGGTCTCTGACCCATTTGTGAACAGACCAGGCGAACAGCTTTGTACGTACTGGAAGAGAATCAACTGCTTGAGACCGCAGACGATGGTGGCCTTAAAAGTGTGTTTGAGACAACTTCAAGCCTCCATGTGTTCTGAAGTCAAAGCGGAAACTCAAGGCGGAGACTGCCACGAAAGCACCGAAAAACCTGCCTCCATTTCAATATTGTATCTTTGTGAAACATGGTGTTCTGCCGTGACAGCAACCAAAACAAGATTATGGAGTAGACTGGACATAAGTAACACACTTTGGGTGTCACTGTCTCCCATCACGCTTAGATGGGACCATTTGGTTGCAGGAAAGCAAGCTCACGGCTCCCGCTGATTCTGCATTACAGTGAGTCGCATAATTATTTCACTATATATTGCAATATAATAATAATAGAAATAAAGTGCCCAGTAAATGCAATGCACTTAAATCACTCCACAAACCATCCCCCATCCCCCACTGTCTGTGGAAAAATTGTCTTCCATGAAACTAGTCCCCGGTGCCCAAAATGTTGGGGACTGCTTATCTAGAATGTCATCCATCCTAAAGGATGTTTATGTGCTATTAAGAAGAATGCGAACCTTGTTTTGTGGAGTGGATGTTACAGTTCTTTGGTCTAGGTAGTTTATATTTTTTGAAGTCCTTTTTATAAAATGATTTTCTGTGGGGCATTGAAGTTATTATTGTAGGTCTCTTGAACTGCCTGAAATCTAGTTGAACAGAACTCTATAAGTATATACTATGAGTGGAGAGGTAAGGAAAAAAAAAGGCTGGTTCCACAAACGGCTGTGTGAGAGTTAAAACTTTACAAGGATAGTGTAACTGAAGGTCAAAAGGTATGTAGGAGGAATAAATGAAGATGGAAAAAAAGAGGCATATCTCCACTGTGGAGATCCCACCTGAGTGTTAGTGATCTCAGCCCCACACCCTGCCACACAGCCCAAGGTTTCAGTGACTGGAAAAGGAGTATCCATAGCTTCTGACTGTGAAATTCAGTAAAAGTTGTGACTAAGGCAAGGGCTACTGGATCTCTCTCTCTCTCTCGCTCTCTCTCTCTCTACCTCTCCCTCTCTTTAAAGTCCTACATAATTTATTATTACCAGAGTTCTCTCCCTCAGGAAACTAAATTGACATTGGGAGATGGTGTCATGTGGTCTGCAGCTATATGTTTGAAGAGGACAATTCAAGGCAGAACTGGTCACCCAGGGAGATGGCAGATCATGCTTTTCTCAGAACTGCTCTTTCAGTTTCAATGACGTGAAGGGTTTTCTGGAGAGCAAGGAGCTTTTGTTTCTGAAAGTTTTCCTTCAGCAAGTGCGTGTTTGCATCTGCTATAGGCACAGTTTGGTGAAGTGCAGATTCCCCAACCAGAACCATGCTTGTGCTTAAAAAATGATGGCACCATCTCTCATTCACTCCATCAGACTTTGTCACTGTCTGCCCTGAATTGTCACTGCATGGGGAGAGACACTGTTTTGAATACAAAGCTGCAAGCTTCCTAAGGATAGGAGTCCCATCCTCAGCACTACTCTGCACCTTACGGTTGTCCCTTGATTTTCATGAACAGAAACACTGTCTACTCTCCCTACAATCTCTATCTAGATCACTGCCCTTATTTACAACCCTAACAAGCATGAGCATAGTAATAGTTCAGTAGTGGAACTTGCATGTTTATTTTCTGTACTACAGAAAATGAATGCCTAGGGAACCAGGGATGTTTGACTCCTTCAAAACCATTTCTCAGTTGATACATCACTGCCTAGCACACAGACATTCCTCAATAAAATAGCTGTCGAATGAAGAAATTAAGGGACAATGTGTCCATAAACTAAATTTTCCTTTACATTGAAACTAGGAAAACAGGAATCACTATCCATTTTTCTTTAAGAGCCATGCTGATCTGCACCCAACACAAAACTGAGAGCCAAACCCAAGTGTTGCATACTACAAAAGCTTCAAATACGAAGGTCAAATCATAGGGTCACTATATACTGAGTGCCTTCATTGTACCACAAAGCAAGCTGCCTACAAAGGAAACTACCATAAGAAACATTAATTATGTTCTGCAGTACTGTAACTGCTTTTATAAGGAACAAGTCATTCTGTGGGATAATGAATACCAGTGTGTACCACGTACAGTGTAAGAGACAAAGAAATTTGCGGTAAGATCTCAACGTCCATCGTTGAAAGAGAAAGTGCTATTGGTAAGGCTATTGTGGGGTAGAGAGATGCTTAAACTCCTACTGTGAGCCTTAAAATAACAGCATGAAATATCGGAACTATCTGAGAGTATAATACCAACATGAAAGGTAGTGGGATAATCTAAAGGAAAATGTGACCAAGAAAGAGTCCTGGAAAGAGTGATGTTTGTGGAGAAAGAACTTTAGACAAGGAGGGAGAGGAGGCTGAAAAGCTCTCTGTTCACAGAGCAGCAGTGACCACTCACACGCGGCCCGTGTAAGCATGGTGTGTGTCTTACAGGCTCCATACTTGAAGGTCCACACATCTGCTGCAGTCTGGCAGCTCGATGGTCTGGAGTTGTATTTTGTGAAGTCAGGTCCTCGGGCTCTTATAAAAGGGCATTGTCAATCTACAAGCTACCTGTCAGGCAGAGTCGGCACTATTAGAGACAATGTCAGAAGGACCGGAGCAACTGGGTACAATTCCGCACTCGCGTCATTTTCCACTCTTAATTCAACTACAGATTAGATCATAATTTAGAGACTTACCTTTCCATTCGTATGCTTTTCAGCGTCCATAGGATCTTCATACCTGCCACAAGTAATAAAAGCAAAGCCTCCGTACTCGTGTGTTTCTTGGTCATTTAACAAAAGAACTGTAAATTAAAATTCTTAAATTAATAGGTGACATAATAGTTAAATTTTCACGTTGTCTAAAGCATCCATCCTCAAGAATTTTCCACAAAGCCTCTTCTTTTGATACAATGGACACTGCGTGATAACAGCCCGATAAAGGTCTTTCAACAGGAATAATATATGCATTGTTTTACACCATTAGTACTATTCTAAAACTGCAGTGAACAGGTCTGCAGATAAGCTCTACGTATCCCAGTCTAGGCCCTACTTCTAACCTTTAAAGTTTCTCCCCTTTTTCCTCTTAGTCAGGCGGAAGTAAGTCGACCATTTAACTCATCACTTTGGCTGCTTTTGCAAGAGAAGTGAGAAACTGGGAGAAGCTGCTCAATTTCTTTCAAAGCAATTGCTTTGAATAGCTTTCAAGCACCAAAAAATAATGTGAATTGGGCTGTCGAACGGCATACACATGTAGAGTAAACTTAGATGGCGTGCATACGCACCTTGGCCCTAAGACTTACTTTCTGTTAGGGGTCACCATTTCCCAAAGACTACTTCAGGAATCTTTCCATTGCCCGGCACACTGAAGCCTCCTATAAAGAACTATGTAAGCCTACTGGCTTTGACCACGGGGCTGTGAGGCCTGAAAGATACAGATAGAATGTCAAGAAGTGTAATGATCAAGTATGGAGGGGGTGGGCAAGACTTCAGTGATAGGTCACCGCTCAAGAGACATGAGGGGGCAGGACTAGAAGAGGAGACCTATGTTTCCAGGGAGTGTGGAGGATGCTTTGCACAGCAATCTATTTTCGTCAGACATGAAAAGACACACCCAGGGGAGAAGGCCTGTGTTTGCGGGGATTATGGGCCTGACTATAAAAGAAAGTCACATCTCAATTCACACCAGAGAACACACTCAGGGGAGAAGCCTTATGTTTGCAGGAAATGAGGACAAGGCTTTACACAGCAGTCAGGTCTCATCAGACATGAGAGGAAACACTCAGGGGAAAAGCCATATGTTTGTCCAGAGTGCGGGTGAGGATTCATACAGCATTCAGATGTCATAGCACACCAAAGAACACACTCAGGAGAGACGCCCTACATTTTCCAGCAATGTGGGTGGGGCTTTGCACGGAAGTCAGCACTTATCAGACATGAGAGAACACACACGGGGGAAAAGCGTCATGTTTGTAGGGTGTGTGAGCGCGGCTTCACGAAGAAGTCAGGTCTCATCACACACCAGAGGACACACACTGGGGAGAAGCCCTACGTTTGCAGTCAGTGTGGGTGGGCCTTTAGCCTGAAGGCACGTCTTATCAGAACACAGGTGACACACTCACCTGCGAAGCGCTAATTTTTCACGGAGGTCAAGTAAATCGTTAGCATTCAATCACGTCCCAACTACCAAAACACAAAGGTAGCCACTAACTTCATAGCACAATTGTAAAGGGAGTTAAGATGAAGAGTCCTGGCCTGTTACTCTCCCCAAGGAAGTTATTTGTACAGAAGTATCTTGTTACACAACTCCTCCTCTTCCATCACAATACTTTTGATAGACAGTTCAGTAATCATGATGGGGATATCAACACCAAGCTACTCCCTGGTTCTTTGGTTGCCTGTTCTAATAAATTTTGTTGCAACACTAATTTGAAGCCCAGAAACGTCATTTCCCCTATCACTGAAAGAACAGAGTTCCAGTAGGGCTGCCAAGAACCCATACTAAGCCCCAGAAGCTAAACTCCTGTAAAGGTATAACTATGAAGTTGAGTTTGGTTGTTGCGAGGGAAAGGAATTGAGGCTGACCCACGAGGGAAGGGAGTTCCATACAGTCCTTGGATGATGGGCCTTTTCTCCTTTTTAGGTAGGCCCCCCACCTTCCTCCCTTGGCTCATCTATCACCTCTCCTGGTTTCCTTGGACCGCTGCAGCCTCAGGGGTGAAAGGCAGGGAGGAATGTGTGTGCGTGGATGGGCATGATCCTACCTCGGTCTGGGCACCCCATCTGCCTCACTCCTGGCATCCCCTTCAGGGTCAGCATCTCAGGATATGCAGCAGATGTGCCCCCATTCAGACCCTGCCAGGACTCATTACTTGCTGGGGGCACTGCACCCTCTTGCCATGTGACACAAGGCAAGATTCTCAACCCTACTGTGCCTGTGTCCTAGTCTGGACCTCAGACCGGCTAACAGCAGCCTTTCGGTTTGACGTTCTCAGTGGATGTGGGATCTAGCACCCAGGACGGCTGAGACCGCAATGGTCCCACTGAACTGCTTTCCGTGGCCACGTCTTCCAGGCCTTCCACAACAGTCAAGGGATGATGAAAGGAGGGCAGGTGCCTGGGAAGAATTCAGAGACTTTGCAGACACCGCTGCTTTCTCGGTATAGACTCTGCTGCCCTGAGTAGGAGGCACGAGGTCCGGGACCTATTTCCATGCTGGTCATGCCCCGCCCCACTCCACGGATCCAGGGCTGGGAGGTGTTCCCCATCCTCCTGAGCACGCGGGCAGGTGGTGCCGAGAGTGGCCCGTGGTCCCAGAAACTCATCCAGCCCTGGCTGAGAACTGAGTCTTGTTTCTGCATCTTGGTGAGCTGCCTGCGCCTCAGCTGCCTACACTGTTTGTCGGGCGCGCGACACAGCGTCTTCTGCAGTGCGCTTGTGTGTACCTGCGCCCCTGGGATTCAGTACACCACTGACAGCATTTGAGAACTCTTGATTACTGTATCATTCAGCTCTTGTTTGTTAACTGAAATCCTTTGGGGAGATGCATGTACGATGAGCAGAGCAGATAGGCAAAACCACAGTCACCCAGGACACCCAGTTCCCAATAACGTTAGCAAGGTCCCGGCAGCACACAATTCCCAAGGTGCCACTGGGTGAGCGTCCAGCGAGGGGATCTCGCCTGGAGGACGAGTTGGACATCTATATCTGCATAAGTGAGTGTGCCGATGGCTCCCCAAAGTTATGTGCTTCTTAACCACAGCACTGAGTTCAACACAGAGAGTAGGGGGAAAGTGTGTCCACCGGAGCCGCTGTCTTATCCTGCCCAGCATGAGCGAGACATAGAGATGTTCCACCCTGTTTCTTCTGTGGTAGGTCCCCACAAAGGGGAACCCACAGGTCCCATGACGTGGGGTGATTAGTTTTCTCTTCCTGTCCCAGTGCCAGGTTTGTGAAGAGTGTCTGCATAAGCACTGCAGACCTCCCTGTAAATATCCACTATGATTTGTCTCTCATATCCATGGCTTTCTGAAGAAAGTTGTGTTTCAGCAACATTGAAATAAAAAGCAAACTGACAGGAACCAGAGCGGTGGGGAGAGGGAGATGTCAGAGGAAAGGGGCGGGAAGCGTCATCAAGGAACATGCACCAAAGACCCAGGACCAAAGCCAAAGGAGGGAGGGACTGAGGGTAGGAAGTGAGGGCAGGGTGGGCAAGGGGAGCGGGGTGGCGGGAAAACGTTGGCAACAAAGAAGTGGGCGGGGGAAGCTCGGCATCCTGTGGGAGATTAAGAAGCCAAAGAACTGGTGTGTACGGCCCATGGCCATGGCGTTGGGCGAGTGAGGATGATGGGATGGGGTTCAGGGCAGAGGTTAGACAATGGGGCAGGGGGCGATAGGACTACTCCAGTGGCGTGCTCAACAAAATACACCCCCCAGAAAGGAATGAGAGAAAGGGATAGGGAGAGAGAACAAGTGAGAGAAAGAAAGAAAGAGAAAGAAAGAAAAGAAACTGTGTTTGCTGAGTTTTTCTTTTCCTACCCTGCTTTACTGTCCCTGAGAGCACCCCAAAACAGTCAACGGACTGTGGCTTCGGTTGGGGCCAATGGTGGCAGGAGTGCTGGGACTGAACTCCTGTGGGGTGCTTATCCAACCCCTTCCACCAGGACTGATCCTGCAGCTCTCCTAGTGGGATGAGAGACTCAAGGTGAGTAGAAAGAAGTGTGTTCCCACACTTTCTTTCCACAACCCATATTGTCAGCATCGCGGCCACCCTCCAAGTCGTACCCTAAATTCACCTCCTCTCTCACCTGCCTCGAAGGAGACCCTCGCTCACACAACACGGCTGACCTGTGTTGAGTAAATGCTGCCTGGCATCCCAAGCTAATTCCTAAACAGGACTTCTGTCTCAGCCATGCTTGCATAGCTCACACGGTCCCAAATTACCTTGGTGCAGTGGCTGGGTGTTCACGTGCCCCTCCCACACACCAGTCAGCAGCTGGTCCCCAGAACCCGCAGTTTGAACAGGGAGTCTCCAGCGACTGAATGCCACCCACCGTGTGCTGGATTCTGAGTGTTTTGTCCCCGGCCAGGCAACTGAGGCCACTTTCCTGTCACCGTGACAGCAGCTGGTCCTCCAAGGACACTCCAGAGACACCTCTTGGCTTCCCAACTCCTCCGCCTGCCACTGTGATTGCCCTGGATGGGGCAGGTCAATCCAAGGCATCAGCAGTGGAGGCCACGGGACATCATGGGCAGCGGCCTCCATCACACCCTTCAGTCTGCGAGCACAGTGGCCAACGCAACTGTGCCCTGTCTGCCATCCAGGTAAGAGAGCTCCCAGCTGGCCTGGCGAGCACAGTTTGGGAGGCGGGTGTGTTCACAGGCCAGAATGGTCAGCCGTTGAATGGTGCTACTTTCTGCCCTTTCCCTCCCTTTTCAGTCGTCAGCGGGCTTGGTCCCTACGCGGACCCCTGCTCTCCAGCCAGCACCAACAGTCTTCTGATGACTACCTGCATGGTATAGCTACATCTAGCCCTCTCATAAACCAAAATCCACAGCCTCGTTTCCAGCCAGCGGGATGCGCTGCCCCCACCCATCTGCTCCCGATGTCCTGTGTTCTTGGACCACCTCCTGACGCAAGGCCAGGGTACACACAGGACTCCACCGCAGTTGTCAGCAGTAGAAGGGCAGAGGGCCTGGGAGCAGTGGAACTGGTGGATTGGGTGGAACGGGTGGAACGGGAGGTGGGCTGAGACGTCAGGCGGCGCATGCCCTTCCCTCAGGTCCCTGATACTTTCCTGTGAATGAGGGCCAGGGTCCCCACAGTGACAGCCATGTCGGAAGAAGGCCAAAGGTTTCTAAGTGAGCAAACAAATAACCTTGAGGTGGTTACAGTGTTTTGGTCGGTTATACTGCTTCCATCACTTTGTGTGCAGTACTGTCAGGGGAATGAAACGGGAAGGCGTTGCGTTTCAGATTTCCCTGCTCGTGTGAATGGCCATCCTGGCAGTTAGCCGTGGGGATGGCAGCGCCCCCCCCTCCCTTGATCCATGTGGGAACCACCAGGACTCAATCACACCAGTGCACACAGCCGACGGCGAGAACTCCTACAACCCAGCCATGGCTTGTGTCGCAGTGTCCTCGCCAAGACAGGCTGACCATCAAGCACACATGGGCCTCACGGGGCTGCTACTTCTGGGTCTGATGACATGGTGTGGGGCTCCACGGCATGGAGAAGCCACGGGGTGGTGTGGACCGTGAACCTTCGTCCCCACTATTGGACGCAGACATCGGGCAATCGGAGCCGACACCAGCTAATGAGGTCAGACTCTGGCAGATAGTGCAGACACCAGCCAACCCGGGCAGACACCTATCGATCCTAACAGCCTCCTGGTTAGGATATGCCCCCTTCCCAAACAAAGCTGGCACCTGCTACAGACAGGTTCCCGCGGGTGTCCCGGCGGTCAGGCAGCCCCGCAGCAACCCCAGGTTCATGGCCTCCTCTGTCTTTCGGCTCCTTTCCTGGGCCCCTGTTTCATCCTCCGGGTACCGAGGGGCTCCCGCACCTTCAGCGCCGCAGTCGTCCACTCACAGAAAGGTGGAAGGGGAAGCCTGGAGCCATGCGGTCCTCTTGGTTGCGGGAGCGCCTCCAGTAGCACTCACACTTTTATCTAGCGGGTCAGAATGTTGTGCACGGCCCCGCCTGGACGGATGGTGTTTAGGCCACAGGGGTTACAGCTCAGGGGTCACGTAGTGATGACCACACAGCTGGCATGGGCCCCGTTAGGCCAGACGACCATGCCTGCTATGTATCAGAGCACGGCCCTTTCAGGGGCACGGTTGCCAACCTGGTGAAGACTTCAGGCCACACCTACCTGGATGCCTCGTCCGTGTGTCTTGGGTTCCTGGGTCAAGAGTCCTCTTCTCAGCCCTGTAACTCTCCTCAAAGGCCACAGTGGCAGCGGCCTCCTGAGGTGCTGTGCTCATGAAGGACTTGTTCCTCCTCCAGTCAGCCCTCCTCTGTGGTGACACGGAGCACAGCACACAGCCTCAAGTCAGGTGGGGAATTGTCGGACCTACTGTGTTTATCATCCAGGGGAAAGGAGGCCGTGGTGTTTGTTCCCTGGTGTTGCTCAAGGACCACAGGAAGCGATGCGTGTGATGGGCAAACAAGGGGCGCCCCAGCCGGATTTGAGCCCAGAGCCGTCTGACCGCACAGAACCTGTTCTCTCTGCTCTTGGACACGTCCCCACAGAGACAAAATGTCTTTTGAGCTGGCAGCCTCTGGTTGCTGGGCCTGCTACGGTTGGGAAGCCCTCCCCTCCCCAGAGGAAGCCATGGTTTGTGCCCTATGATGCCAAGGCAGGAATGCCAAGACACAGGCAGAGAGTGGTAGGGGCCCATGCCCTTACACCCAGTCACGGAAATGGGGAGGCATATCTGGACACGACTCTGTCGTCTCAAGGGCCATGGGCTGTACACCCAGCATGGCTCCCAAGGTGACGGGCACAGAGGTGAGGGTCTGCAAGGGGGCAGGGAAGGGGGGGCGGGGACCCTAGGGCGCTGCACCTGAACTCTGCCCAGAATCGCACGGCCGGCCTTGACTTAGCACAGGGATATTGCTGCTGTTGGATGAGGGCCAGGCCTCCCATCCGTTCCCTACAGCAGGGTCTGTGGGGACACCAGCTGTGGTGTATACGTGGAGCACAGGCATGCATGCAGTGCTTCAGGAGGGACGCTCTGCCCATTCTGAGCCCCGTTCAGATGGCCGGAGTGCACGTGCAGGGTGTCCCTAGCTCTCGGGTTCAGGCTGGCCGTGGGATGGTAGCTGTTGTCAGCAGCGGGTGAAGCCTTAAGCTAACGGATGTGAAACCACAGTTGCACTTCTCAGATGGCTTTGGTTCCTCCTTCTGCCAGGACTCTCCAAACTGAAGTTTGAAATTTGGACCGACGGGTCAGATCTGGACAGCTCCTCTTCCAGCAATGCCGTGGGGAGGAAACAATGACGTAATCACTTTCTAAACAGACGGATGAGGCCGACTAATGAGATCACCACCGGAGAACCTCCAGCCATATCTCAGGTAGCTGCGTGGCCTGGGACAAGTCCCCTGCCGCTTCTCAGCATTGCTTCATGAAATGGCAAATTCCAAAGAGGACGTCTTGACTTCACCTAACTCAAAGGCTCTCTTGCACGTGCGGTAAACGACATGACCCTCGAGAAAGACCTCTGAGAGCAAAGGCGGCCTGGGAATGCCATGCCAGTACAAGACGTTATTATTACGTGAAGTTCTGTAGAGAGGCGAAACACGACAGGCGATCAGAGCGTTATCGACGTGCTGCCATGAAAACTCTTTGTAAACATTCCACGCATGTTATTTTCAGCTGCAGCTTCATAGCGTGGCATTACATCTGAGCATGTCAGGTCGATGTCTCCGCTTAGGCACAGGGACCCAAATATGCAGCCGCACAGGCAAATGATAAAACTTCAGACGACGCAGCGCAGTAGTAGCTGGATGCCCTGCCGCTTCCAGCAGAAGGAGAGAGCAAGTCACTGCCAAAATTACGGACACAGACAGATCGACACGTATTTGTATCCCTCATTTTCCAGGCCTGTGATATTGTCTTCCTCAACGGCCCGTCTCTTCTTAACGTGCAGCCCCATTTCCTCCCAGCAGCGACAGACCCGCAGGTCTCATGGAACTTACCCTGCAGGCACTATGGGCCCAGCGCTGCACGTATGTTAGTGAGCATGTGTGTTTCAATAGGGATCGTGCAATTATTGCTGAGCTTCCTCCAAGAATGTGTGTCAACGGCAAGCAGCGGAATGAAGAGAGCTACCAGCTCTTCCTGCCCCACGTTAAGAGCACCCTCTGCTCCCTTCCTGACTGTCCCATTACAGAAGCCAGTAAGCGGCTCTATGGGTTTCATGTCGATGGGCTGGATTTGGCTAATTGCAAGAAAACGTTCTTCCAGGCAGCAGGTCTGTCCGCAGCCAGCTTACAAGAGCTGTTTACAATTCACTCTGCTTACAGTTAATTGGGATTCTTGTGGAGCGGCTTTTTCCTGGATCTCTCCGTTTTCTTGGTGTTGTGTGAACTCTGCCCCTCCTCCATGAAAAAGATTGATAAACTGGCTTGTTTTCAGTTAACTTCCTTAAGCGCTGCAGACGCGTGACATTCAAATGGGAGTCTCCCCCACCTAACCAACGTGGCTCCATTGGGGTGGGATGGGGGGGCGGGGTGTGGTCCGGCAGAGCAGGAGGTCTCAGGTTCCGTATCCAGTGAGGACACGTGACTGGGTTTAGGCCACGTGCCCGAGTGGGAGCGTGTGAGGGGCCACCACACATTGGTGTGGCCCTCCCTCTCATTCTCCCTCCACACCCCGCCCTCTAAAGTGAATAAATACAACCTCATCAACAAATAAATCTACAGAAGGATCTTGTGGGATGAGGAGACACAGCCTGGGATATGCGTCCGTTTCACATCAACACCTCCACCTCGTCTAAAGGGGCAAGACATAGAGTACCCTTGCGCATCCTTACCCATCCCTGCCGGTCACGCGCAGCGGAGCTTCTTTTTCTCTGCTATAGTCGCTGGACTCCTGGAGACAGGCGGGGATATCTATTTTCTTCTATTGTAACCCCACAGAATTGGGGGATATCTATTTTCTTCTATTGTAACCCCACAGAATTGGGGGATATCTATTTTCTTCTATTGTAACCCCACAGAAATGGGCTCTTTCTGGCTTGTGCTCTTCTGTTTCAGCCACTTGAGAAGTATGCCGTAGCTACTCATACATTGCGTATCGCAGATCATATATCGTATATCGTGTAAGTGCGCACTATGCCTCAGGCTGAGCGGGAAGTGGGTGGTCCTGCTTGTTGGTGTGTTGTGGTTGAAGACAAGGAACTGGTACGTGGATGTGACCGTGAACGATTGGCATGCAGCAGAACGGCTCGCCCCTTCTTCTTACCTACTGATTTACTGCCGTTCCGATTTAATTACGTGGCTCTCCACTTGCTGGCTTCCAGCGTAAGTTGTGGGCCGGTTACTCAGTCTTACCTGACAAAAAAATGGACACAGCGACAGTACAGAGCATTAGTCCCACTTCCGGGTTTTAGATTCCGGGAATTAGAACCCACTCACATTTCCTCTCAGCTACTGTGTTCCAGCGCAGCTCAGGGAGTGCAGACAAGGGCCCTTCCCAAGGACCAAGCACAGCATTGGCCCAGAGAATTTAAGGGCTGCGGGTAGCCTCAAGCTTGTCTCCCTCAAGATCCCCTCACGTAATGCTAAGCGCTTGGGACCGGAGGGACCGTCTGTGCTACGTCCGGTGAGCGTTGACAGGACTTGGGTGTCTCTCACGTGGCCGGGCTGACCCGGCTCTACGGCACATCCCCACTTCTCACAGGGTAAATCACAGGTATGAGGGCTGCCAGGTGTTCTGGCTGGGACCCCCATGGCTCCAGGGCACCCCCGTCCTACCAACCTGCATGCAGACTCTTCCCACCAGTACACCGGGGCTTAATGGCCATCCTCACAGAGGTGCTCTCCTCTTTGACACGACGTGGGTCCCTCTTCCAAGGACTACTCAAAACTCGTCCCTTCAAGTGAGCTCTGTGTGTGTGGTTGTGATGGGCAGGCTGAAGGGCCCGGTAGGTCTGGGCAGACCCATGGACCTGGTGCAGCAACTTGTGTCTTCTCTGATGCCACTGCAAAGTGTGGCCGTAGGTCTTTATCTAGATTTTGTGGGGCAAGAGCAACGCTTTGTCAGAGGTCCTAACCCCCAAGGGGTGAGAGCCCCTCGCATGTTCACAGGGACAGTAAGGTGAGTGAGCCCTATGACAGACAGCACTACCATGAACCCCGAGCATGCCTGACTCTCCCACCAGCCCTGCTGGGGCCCCATCCCCACCAGGGGCTCGCTTCTCTTCCCTGAAGCTCCAGCACTCAAGTGTGACACCTGTCCCGCATACCCATTGCCTGCACCCTAAGCCAGGGGTCTTCTCCTACTTTTCTGTCACGCTAAGAATTTCCTCTGCCCCAGCTATATTAATGTGTCAGAGGTCAGCCTCCGTCACTTGAAAACCGTTTCTTCCCAATGTTTCGCCTCTCATGGGGAGCTCCATGCTGTGCAGCCTCGGCCTGCGTCTTTCCCGCAGCCGGGGCTTCTCAGTGTGTCCTCTGGGGCCCTAGAGAAGCATGGTGACCGAGCCACGGAGTCCCTGGAGTCCTTGAGGATCAGGCAGTCCTGCTTGAAAATCCTGGGCATGACGGCAGCGCCTGGTTCTCTGCACGCTCCCCATTCAGGTTTATTTCTTCAGGCCAGGGCTTCCCCTGGCATCCAAGAAATGCTTACGGGTTTCTGTGTAGGAAGCTTGTGAAACCTGGGCACTTCCGCGTGGGTTTGCCTTGTGCTCTCTAGGAAGTCGGCAAACACGGGACGGAGAAATGAACAGTTTCTCACCGGCCCACTGGCCCTGCGGGATATGGACAGCTTCCAGGGGCGTGGGGGCAGCCAACGGGGTGAGGCCCAGGCTCCTGTCAGTGTGCAGTCAGTATGACAGGCTGATGATGGTGCTGGTTCACCCAGGCACCTGAGGGGAACACTGCTCAGCTTCCCCACTCTCTGGTGGCTCCTGGGAGGAATTCCTGGCACATAAGATGGCGTTTGCCACTACCACTTCTGAAGGACAAACAGCTCCTGGGCAACGATAAGCTTCATTCTTAGGCTCACTGGAAGTGTACATGTAGGATCCCTCTTCCATCTATAACACTACAGTCTTTACTGGGATGTGCTTAAAGAACGCTTCTCAGAGTAATGCTTTTGGAGTTCTGAACAGCTGTTTCTCCGTGTTCGGCTGAGATGTCAACACTGTGATGCATGTAAACACTATTAAAGGCACATAAATGAATACTGTTCCTTACCGTGGTGCTTGCATGCAAAACTGAGAAGTGGTTGTCTGGATTTTGAGTGGCATAAGTAACTCTGTATCGGGTAGCTTATTCCCTCTTTAATCCAAGTGTCCATCTCGTGGTACCTGCTCGTTCGCTCCGCTGATGTTTCTTCAATCTCTGAAGTCATTAAAGTGCCTGTCTGTGTTTTCTTCTAACTCACTGAGGTTTCTCAGAAAGGCCATCTTGAGTTTGGTAAGTTACGTCACACAGATCCAGGTCCTTAAATGTTTCCTTTGTGGAGCATTTTCATTTGCTTTCTGAGCGGACTCCTTCCCTTGGTCATTCACGCTATTTGGCGCATGCCTTCTCGGGCCACCCGTGCACGGGCACGAGCGTCTTCAGCTCTCACACTGCTGAGACTTTCAGTCATGTGTGGGGCCACGGAAGATGCCCCGGGTTCGCTGGAAAGGTGGACACCTCCTCCGTGACTGCATTCGCGTCACCTCGGGCGGTCCCGGGGAAGGTCCTGAGCCTTGCGTTTCCAAATCTGTGAAGTCCCAGTGCTGTCGCCTGCAGGCGGACGCTGTCGGCAGAGCTCCACCTCAAGGAACGTTTCTCATGGGACCTATGGACGCAAATACGGGACAGGATTGCACCTTTCAAATTCCCCCAGGATCAGAGGAAGAAAACAAAAGGGTAGGAAGTGGTAACCCTACACCATTAATAAACCGCTGGCCGTGGAGCGCTCTTTATGGTGCAGTGGTAACAAGCCAGCAAACGAGTAACCCCAGGACTTCTGCAGGCACGATGTAGATTTGCCAGCATTGCCTGGTTCCAGCTCCAAAGATCCAACATCAAGTCACGCTGACAGTAGGTCTCATTTGTATCCATGTGGCAAGAGAACCCCAAGCACAGATGGACCCACATTCCACAGCCACGAAATTTTGACAACACCAAATAATCACAGAAAGAACAAAAAACCACCCACCCAACCAACCCACCCACCCAGGTGTTAACCGATGGCCTGGTTACTAAGATGCTTCAAGGGATGTCGAAAGGCCCATTTATCATGACTAGCCTGTTACCATTTATCAGGGCAGCAGAGGCAGGCCCAGGAATGGTACATCTCGCACGGGTACATCCTAAGAAGATCAGGCCTCAACCGGAACTCTCCGGAAAATCTCGACCCCACATTTGCAACACCCCAGGCATCTTCACTTGGCCAGCCTCAAGACACAGACTTGCAAGCTCCGTCCACCCGAGTACTTAATGTAACATTCAGCTGAGGGACAGGCTGGCTGCCATACGGCCTGACTGAATCGGCCAAGGGCATCCCTTCTACCTCCGCTGGTGAGTGAGTGCAGGACACGTACTACCGATCCCAGTGGCAGGACAGCCGTAGGTTCAAAGCAGTTTTAAATGCTCTTGTATCACAGTGGCTCTTTACTCTGAAAGCCGTTTCTTTTTCTCTTTGTGTGTTATTGGTGACGGCGGTAGTTTCTGTCTTTTGTTGTGAAAGTGGAAATGTTTCTCCATAAAGAAATTTAAATTAGTGTTACATTAAGCAAAACTAAGTTAACATGGATTAAGAACTCCCATCGCCCTGGCTTCATCATCTCTGTAGATGCAGAAAGAAAAATCAGCTTGACACTGTACCTGCTTGCTCATCAGGCGGGTGCGTTGGGGCGGGGCTGGTTCGCGGATTCTTCTCTAGACCACCCTGCCGGCCACCAAATACCCCTGGCCGTGAAATTAAAGCAGCCGGGTTTTGTACCAGTAAATAACGGGTTTATTCAGAACAGGGAAACACTTGCAATATAGGACAAGCAAGTCTTAAATTGCAATTTAGGCAAAGTCACAGGCAAGCTCCCCAAGGAAAGGGGAGGAGGTCTACTTCACAGGGAGACAGGAGGCAGCTGGGAGGGGTCCTTTTGAAAGAAGGCGTCAAACGCTTGGCGGAAAGCGTCAGCTCAGGGTGATGACGGTTTCTCTCTGGCGGAGGTGCTGGCGAGTCGGGGCCTGCCGGCCCGCACCCAGACACCTCTTCCTGTGGCTGGGCCCCTGCTTGGCACTGATTCCTGTCCCTGACGTCGGATGGGGCCACGTGGCAGGAACCTCCCCGTCCCCCAACCGCCCACTCCCCTTTAGTGAGGCTTCCCTTAAAGCAAGCTCACAGGAATAATGCCCGGTCGCCGGCTTATTTCCAGCCCATGGAAACCAAGTTCTATTTCTGTGCTCCAATCCAGGTAGAGGCCAGATACCCTGTTCCCATCTGATGCCGTGAAAGCCAGCTAAGCCGACTCTGCTCTGTGGACCGCCGCCCATAGATGAGATGCCCTACTGTTATGGAGAATGCTTGCAGCTCTTGCAAAGGCGTTTGCCGTTGTGTTTTCTGTTCGCCTGTCTGTTTGTTTGTCTGTCTGTGGCCGTATCTTGTCTTCCTATTTCCGAAGGCTTTTTACAGCGGCGTTCCGTCAGCATGCCTATCGCTGATACCGCCGCCGCTCCCCGTGGTTTTCCTCGTACACTCGTTCCTCCACTTGTTCTGTTTGAACTTTTGCACCCCCCGGGGGCTTATTTGGGGTGTACGAATGGAACCGCGTGGCCAAAATTTACCGGCTTAACGGTTCCCCCGACAAAGCAACGCGGCCTTGACCGCGTGCTCACTTGTTTCGCAGCTCTGGCCGAAAGCGCCTTTGACAAGGAGAAGGGGCACAGACCGGCCAGGACGGAAAGGAGGGGACCCCGACTACAGTGCGGTGGTACACGGACACGTTGTCAGGCGGCAGGGGGCCCAGAGCCACCCTACAAGCCGGCCGGGGCTCGCGGCCCGCGGCTCGCGGCCCGCGGGCGACGGCTCGCGGCTCGCAAGGCCTGTGGGCCGCGGCTGCCTCACCAGCAGCGGAGAAACAAGCCGCGGAAACCGCCGGGCCGCGCCCCAGCGGAAGGCTGCGTGACAGGCGCTCGCGGGCCCAGGACAGCCAATGCCGGCGGCGGGAAGGCGGGTCTTCTGGTGGCCGCGCCCTAGCACTGGGCGGACAGGCAGGCTCCCGCCCCCAGTCCCGCCCCCTCCGCCGCGTCTGACCGCGCAAGGGCGGCCAGGGCCCAGGGACCGCGGCGCTGATTGGAGGCTTGCGCCCCGGCGGCCCTAGAGGCAGCAGACGCGCC
>PVJD01016764.1:0-19864 GCA_004026545.1 Mormoops blainvillei
ACAGTCATTTTGAGAAAGAAGAACAAGTCGGAGGGATCACAATCCCTCATATCACACTATATTACAGGGCACTGTAATCAAAACAGTCTGGTACTGGCATAAGAAGATACACACAGACCAATGGAACAGAACAGAGAGCCCAGAACAAAAAACAAAACCATGTCTCCATGGTCAATTGATATTTGACAGAGTGTCAAGAGCATAAAATGGACTGAAAAGAGACTCTCAAGTAAATGGTGTTGGGAGATCTGGACAGGTAAATGCAAAAAAAAAAAAAAAGAGAGAGAGAGAGAGAGAGAGACTAGACCACCAACTTACACCATATTCCAGAATATACTCAAAATAGGTAAAAGACCTAAATATAAGTTGTGACACCATGAAAGCCCTAGAGCAGAACATAGGCAGGAAAATTCCAGATAGCCCACCCAGCAAGATTTTCACCAATATGTCCTCTAGGGCAAGGGACATAAAGGAAAGCATAAACAATTGGAACTACATCAAATTAAAAAGCTTCTGCACGGCTAAGGAAAACATCAGCAAAGTGAAAAGGGAACCGACCGTACGGGAAAACATATTTGCCAATGATAGCTCGACAAGGGTCTGATCTCCAAAATATATAAAGAACTCACACGACTCCACAGCAGGAAGACAAACAATCCAAATAATAAATGGACAGAGGACCTGAACACACACTTCTCCAAGGAGGACATACAGAGGGCCCATAGGCTTATGAAAGGATGCGCAACATCACCAGCCGTCAGAGAGATGCAAATTAAAACCACAATGAGATGTCACGTCACACCGATCGCAATGGCCATCATTAATAAATCGACAAACAGCAAGTGCTGGCGAGGTTGTGGGGAAGAGGGAACCCTAGTCCACTGTCGGTGGGAATGCAGACTGGTGCAGCCACTGTGGAAAACACTGTGGAATTTCCTCAAAAAACTAAAAATGGTGCTGTCTTTTAATCCAGCTATTCCACTGCTGGGATTATACCCTAAGAATCCTGAAGCACCAATTCAAAAGAACCTATGCACCCCTACGTATACAGCAGTGTTATGTACAATAGCCAAGTGCTGGAAACTGCCTAGGTGCCCATCAGTAAATGAGTGGGTCAAATAAATGTGGTACGTTTACACAATGAAATACTACGCAGCAGGAAGAAAGAAGGAGCTCCTACCCTTCGCGACAGCATGGATGGAGCTCAAGAGGATTATGTTAAGTGAAATAAGCCAGGCAGTGAAAGACAGATACCATATCTTCTCACCTATAAGTGGAACCTGATCAACAAAACAAACAAATGAGCAAAACAGATCCAGGCACATGGAAATAAACAACAAACTGGCAGTCACTAGAGGGGCATGGGGAGGGGGAGAATGGGGGAAAGAAGAGTCAAGTCAAGGAACATGTACAAAGGGCCCATGGACAAGGGTGGCGGGATGGGCATTGTCCTTGGCAGTGGGGGACTGGAAGGGATAGAGGAGAGCAATGGGGGTGGGGGGATTGGGGACAACTGTAACTGAACAACAATGTAAAAAACAGAATTCCATCAAAGCATTATTGATAATAACAAAACATGGAAATAGTAAATGTTCAACAATTACATTATTGTACTCTTTATGCATCCAATGACAATTAAAGTTTTTTAAAGAGGAAGAGCCCATATGTTAAATGAAAACAGTTCAGAAAGAATGTAATCCTGAACTTGCAAATATTATACATTGTCATTGTTGTGCATTTGGTATATAAATGCAACTAGAAAACTAAAAAATATGTTCCAAAATACTAACAGTTTTTAATGCTAAATGGCATGACTCAATTCATTTTCATTTTCTGCCACTTCCTCAATGGCCTACAGTGGACTAAAATGACTGAACCCTACACGTCACCTCCACGCCGGGGTCAAAGGCAGGGAAACGTGGAGATCCCTTAAGTGAAAATAAACTCAGGCAAGAGTAGCACTTTCAGTTTTATTTTCTGTTGCAACAAACATTAGGAAGCCCATCCTTCAGCAACAGGGAAACAATAGAGTCGAGAGTGCCAAAGGACCAGTATAAGCAAACAATTAGACCCCCAGTAAAAAGGGGTAACTACTGTTGGAATGAATGCCCCAGCGACAGATGCACTGCCTAGCAAGGGAGTCTCAGTTTTAGCTTCCCATTTCTGGACTAAGGTTAATGAAAAAATCTGGGCGCAAAATATTCGGCATGGTCTGAATCAAGAGGCAAAGCTCCTGGATACAGGAGTTGATAGAATTTTCGAGTTGGCCATGGTTTTCAGCCGTTCCTTGCCTAAAGAAGGGAAATGGAAAAGCAACGTAAATGTAATTAACTCTGCATCTAGCGCTCTGTGCCCCCTCAGCTGTTGACAGGCTTCGTACTCCATGAGGACATGCTTACAACTGACTTTTTGGGTGCCTCCAA
Source organism: Mormoops blainvillei (assembly GCA_004026545.1). Taxonomy (NCBI): domain Eukaryota; kingdom Metazoa; phylum Chordata; class Mammalia; order Chiroptera; family Mormoopidae; genus Mormoops; species Mormoops blainvillei. The sequence continues at coordinate 2,424 of PVJD01016764.1, forward strand.
TTCACTACCACATGTCCATCCCGAGACCAGCCCTGGCCACCTGCCACCCCACTTCCCACCTTGGCCTATTTGGGAACTCACACTGTTAGAAGATTTTCAGACACTATGATCTCCTGCCCAACCACCCCTGGGTGGGGTAGGACACGTGGGGCCAGGAACTGGCGGGCTATCTCTGCCTGCACAGCTGATGGGAAAGGCATCATGATGGAGCTGAGGGAGATTCAGTTAGGGCACCATCCGATGCTGACTTTGCCTGTTCCCCCTCAGGCCACTCCCACCCGTCCAAATCCCCTCACATCTGTTCCCCTCCTTCCGGATCACTCAGGCCGTCTCCCTGTCCCCATCTCAGCTGGCCACCACAGGCCCATCACCTTCGCCACCTGGGTCTCCCGTCTCCCGTCTTCACTCTGTACCCCCAGGCTGGCCCCCTCCTCCCCGCCCCATTGCCTGGCCAGGATCCGTCCTCCTGGCCACCCGCCACTACTCGAATAGGATACAAGTGCAGCAGTCGTCCTCCGGGACCTCCGGCTCTGAACCCAGCATGCCCACCAGGCCCCGGCAAGGCGTCTCCATCCGGCCTCGGTGCGGGGAGTCCCCGTGCGACCGGCGGCGCTCCTGCGGGCGAGGACCCGGCCTCTGCCGTGCCTCCGCTATGGGGGACCTCGTGGCCTCCAGGGACATAGGAGCTGCCGGGGCCGCCCGGGCTGCCCTGGGCTTCGCCGCCTGCGGCCCCGCCACCCGTGCCTCGGCCTTCAGCCTGCATGGCTCCTCAGCTGTTAACCTCCGACTTCCGATTTCCTAGCACCCGGACAGCAGCTCCACAGCAGGGAGCTCCGCCCCTTAGCCTGTGACATCACCCGAACGGCCCTGAGCGCCTGCGCAATCGCTCCCTGCCTCCATCCCCAGAAACCCCATCTTCCGCGGCCCACGGTCCCGCAACTGTTTCCCGCCCAGGCTTCCAGGTCCCAAAGCACACGCATGCATGCGGGATCCTCAAAGCCTGTGCGGGTTCCACGCCGGCCAGCCTCCCGAGGGACCAGGTTGCTGAGTGCCGGTCCCTCTTCATGGAGTGCTGGGGGTGCGTCAGGTGCCCCAGGGAGAGGCCAGGCCCGTGTTCCTCCCTGGGACCCACGCGTACCCGCCCCTGGGTGGGCTGGTCGTGGCCCAGCCTAGGGCTGATTCCCAGCAGGAGCCTCTCCTGGGCCCTGTCTGACCTCGGGCACGCCCCAGCGCAGTGCCTGGGGGAGCCAGGGTGGATGGGCCTTGCTCCATCAGCACCATTTGTCACTCTGGGCACTGGCAGTCCAGGTGCCTGCCAGCCTGGGGCGGGGGCGGTAGCTGCCAGCCTCACCGCCTGCAGCCTGGGGCTCCGGGGGACCAGGCACCCACACCGCCGCGTCTCCAGACCTCGGGCTTGGGCTGCCGGGCCCAGGGCTTCAGGGGGACCCCGCTGGGCACAAGGGCTGCAGGAGAGGAAGGACCAGTCCTGGGACAGCTCCCATATGCATCGCCCTCTGCTGGCACAGCCCTCGTGGGCCCTCCCTCCCTAGCTGTAGAGTCTTGCTGCTGGGGGGAGGTGGGTGGGGCGGGGGGAGGCTGGAGGTGCGGCAGGTGCCAGGGGCCGTCTAATATGAGGGTCTAGACGGGGGTGAAGTCAACTGGAAAGGCACAGTGGGAGCCGGGCAGAGCGAGGGGTGACTGTGGGGTTGTGAGGCAGCATTGCCTACAGAAGTGTATCTGTCCCAACAGCGTTCCTCTGCCCCCATGTGATGGGGATGAGTAGGTGAGGTGCTCCGTCCCAGGGATATGGGGCTGCTCACCTGGCTCGGCACAACTGCAGGGATCTGAGGTGGGCACCAGCCAGGGATTGGATGGGGGCTTGTCTCCCGCCCGCAACCTTCAGGCTGAAGCATTTTTCACATCTCAAGTCTTCCATGTAGCAGCTGTACTTAACCCACTCTGTGTCACATCCATCCCGAGACAGCTGAGTGGATCCTAGAAAGACTTCCTCCACACCCTGACGTCAACGGGGGACAGGGTGGGTCTGCGGTGGGGCGGAGGCGGGGGTCGAGGCTGGGGGCGGGCAGCGGGGACATTCTTCCTCTGCTAAGAGCCCCTGCAGACGTAGCAATGGAAAGGTTGTTTTTGGAAGCTGGCTCCTCCTCCACCTGTGCTTGTCTTGGAGGTTCAGGGGGATGGCATTGTTGATACAGGGGAGGGAGGCGTCCCCACTGCCAGCACTTCCTTGGGCAAGTATTTGTTCTGGGGGTCTCTGGGCCCCGCGCCGTTTCAGAGACTGGGAATAAAACAATGGGAGAAGGAATCCAGCAGAAGGCCTTACCCCTCAGGGGTTGACGTGCTTGGGGAGAAAGGATAAACAGCATGCTAAAGTGGACCACACCAAGCGGGGCAGGTGGGTGAAGGGACTCGAGAGAAGACCCAGGATATAGCTCTTAGCAGGTCAAAACCACAGATCTCAGGAAGGGCTGGATGCGGAGGATGAAGTGTGGTGGAAAGGAGGACCTCCACGTTTTGGCCAAACTGGGTCATACTGACATGGGGCCACAGAGGGAAAAACCAGTCTGGCCAGGTGGCAAACGGAGAGCTCTGCTTTGACCTGCTAATGAGCTCCTTCCTGTGTGTTCTACATATCTCTGGAGTCTCTTCCTGCTCACCCTCATCTGCAGGCTGCCTATTCCTGCCGAAACTCTGGGGCCTTGCACCCGCTCGTGCCCTCTGGCTTCACGCTCCTGGGGCGGACACCTCTGTACCCTGTGCCCGTGCTCCCCTCCAACTCCCTGCACATCCTCCGTTTCCCGCCCCCGCGCAGCCTGTGCACAGGGTGGGCCCGGGAGTGCAGGGGAGTTGGCACCCCTGGACGCAGCTCTCTGCCGATGCGGCCAAGAGTCACGGGATAACTCCTTCGCAGGGACAATTCTGAGGTGCAAACGACTGTTTTTGAATGAAATAGGAGCGGACAAATGAACACTGACATATTAAGTTGCTGTTATATTGCTCACAGAACCACGGGACGGAAATATGGGAAGGAATATATTCACACGACTCTGCTTTTTGTATATTACGTGACTTGTTCATAATGAGAAGGTATTTAAGTAGTATGCACACAATAAAATCGAAGTGAGTATACCAGAAGAAAAGGTAGATGAACTATGATCTTTTGGATAGGGAAAGACTTTTCTAAGGCCGCTATCAATGGAATGATGATAAACACTAGCATGGATTGAATGCTTACCACGTTTCAGTCACTGTTCTCAATACTAAACATGAATGAGCTCATGTCATCCTGAAATTCACCGACATTTTCGTTGCGGTTATCTTTCATGGTGAGACGATTGCCATTGCTTTTCTTTTCCAAATTTGCCCTTATTTTTTCTATTTTTGACAATGTGCTGGGCTCACATTTGCAAACAGGAAATATTAAGAAAGCGATTCAGCAATGGTTGTTCAGAGAAACTTCTAATTAGTTCCCAAGTCAACTACTTTGCCGAGGCTTTAATGATCCCGTTCTGTTCATTGGTGGCCGATCTTTCCTCCGAACGTGCTTCTAACCGGCACCTTTTCTTTGGTGCAGCTAGGATTGTGATGAAGTCCCTGAAGTCACCGAGCCCGGAGACCCAGGCTAACGACTGTGGGGCCAGTGTGGCACAGCCCTGCCTGTCGTCGTGACTTTGAGCTGCCTCCCGAAAGCAGTCCTTTCTCAACTGCACACGTAATGCTCATCCTCCACGGAAAGGTATTCCTCTAGAGGGCTACTGATAGTTTGCTTTCATCAGCATGTCATCAATATTACACAAGAAAATATTTTGCTCTTCTAATCCGCCCACGTACTCAGGCATGCATACACATGCGTGCACGAACACACACGCGCGCACACACACACACAAAATGCATGCACTCACAGGTAGATACTCAGGAGGCCCTCAGCACATCACAGACTCTCCTCTCCATAGCGCCAGGTCAGGCCTAGGCATTTCTGGCTACATAGCGGTTAAGGCCTTCGCATTCCTGAATCAAAGACTAGTTCGGAATGCAGTAAACACATTGAGAAACACATGAGGCGTAATAGGTACCGGCCAAGGCTAAGAGATGACGGGGTCAGGGTGCATGAATTCAAGGAAGGTGATGGTTAAATCAATAAGGATATTTTTACGAGTTGCCCGGTGCTCAACATCTTTCTTGAATTCCCAAGCTTCAGATCAGTACAGGCACCTGAACCTGGATGTCCTGTGGGCACTTGGAACCCAACCAGCCCCCAAATGACCTCATGGTTTCCCCGCTGCCCCAAATGCTTCCTTCCCCTTCACTTACTGTCTTGGTGACAGGTATTTCCACAGCCTCCCACTCTCTCATCTCACCTCCCATGTAACCAATCCCCCTAAAGGTGTCCCGGCCACCCTCCCTTGCCCACCTAAGGCCAGGCTGGCACCATGTTTGAACGTATCGATTTGTAAACAGTAGTACAAACGGAGTCCCTTTAAAATGGAGCCGGAGCAGCCCTGCCAGAGAAATGGCCCTGTAGGTCTTACTTCTCAAACCTTTGCAATGGCAAAACAGGGCAAAAGGGCCTTTGCACGGGGCCCAGGGCAACCCTGCGCTAAAGGACTGTTTGCAGACATAACAAGAAAGCAGATGTTATGACGAGTGGACTGAAAATTAAAAACGTTGTTTAGCACAATCATCACTGTGCTATGTGATCTGCAGCAATAGACATGTCTTCCTTGGCCCTGTGCGGTGTAGCTCGGTTGGTTGGGCATTTTGAAGAAAGGGAAGGATTTGGGGATGAGAGCAGTGGGAGCTAACACCTCTTGAAGCGATACAAGAAGAAGCACCCACGGAAGCTTGTCCAAATAGCGGGGTGCCCGTGCACCCCCGCATGAGGGCATCGCATGGCCCCGAAGCACAGACCCCGCGTCGCGCTGGAGTGGGTATTGTTGGTAACGAACGGCTCCTGTTTCGGCCTCTGTCGGTCTCACTCTCACTCCCGTTCTCTCTCTCTGTGTAGCCGTATGGATTCCATTTTGCGATCGCCACTCTTCCCTTTGATCAACCTGGGGTCCCCGTCTAAGGTCCCCGCAGGGTCTCCTGACCTGATGGTCTCTCTCTCTCTCTCTCTCTCTCTCTCTCTCTCTTTCTCTCTCTCTCTCACACACACACACACACACACACACTCACACACACACGCACACCCACTTCCAGACTGCAGCCTGTCCCAGCCGTAAGGGCACCGACGGATGTGCGGCCTGAGGGGACAGAGCGACATGGAAGGACCCGGTACTCCATCAAACTGGCTCATCCTTGCTGCCATTGCTTCGGCATCCTGCATGCCAGGGGCTGGGCCAGGCATGACTTTCCGTGCTTTGTCCACGCAATCCTCGCCACAGTCCCCGAAGATGTGGGATAGCATTGCCCCATTTCATGGCAACGTGAGCCTATCTTATGGCATAGCATCCATATAGCACTGGATTGTCCCCGGGAATTTGCCGGTGTGTAAGCTTTGGGGCAGAGCTTCTTCCAGGGTTCTTCCGTTTTCACGACCCCTCAGTGACTTTCTGTGGCCTCGGCACTGACCAAAAAGCAAGTAGGGCCGGGCACTCGAAAACGTGATCTACACGGTTGCCGTTCCCCAAACTCTGCCACTCCCTTTGAGGAGTGCCCCTGTGGTGGCTCCGAGGGCCTCTTTGCTGTAGAAGACGGGGTCATCGCCTGGGCATGATGAGGTAGGTGGGAGGAGCTGCCAGTCGAGGAGAGCGGGCAAGGTTGGAAATAGCTGACGCTCGCAGAGTTTTTCCGTGTGTCGGTTTGCAATTCTTTGTTGGCCTTAAACTATGAGGAAATGTATGCTTGACTGAAAGTGAGGTCCAGAGGGCGGTGGTCATCATGCTGGTTTACTTGTCCAATGAAGGGCCATCAAGGACCCAGCCTCCCCCTTGACCCTTTTAACAGGATATGGGTGCTGCTAGCTTTGGTGACAAATCACTTCTTCCTACGAAGAGCTCATAACGATCGTGTGTTGTGTGTTCTTCAAAGTTAGTTCCTTTGGTGCCTCATCCCCCAGGCTAATTTGTGAGCTCCTTGAGGGCAGGGACTGGGTCTTGAGCTTTTCTGTATCCCCAGTGCTACGCCCAGTGCCTGGCACGCACAAGGTGCTCGGTCGCTCGTTCATTTATTCATTCAGTAATTATTTCTTGCCCAGTGCTATGATGGAGGAAAGCCCAGGGATCCATGTCACTTAGCGCAGCCCGTGGGGTGGAAGTGGGGTGAGCGAACGGTTTCTTGAGATCAGTACAGCTGACCCGAGTCCTTGAATCACAGAGGCCTCAGCTCAGCAGGATACTGAAGGCTTTCGTTCCATTAGCAAGAAGGGTCTGGAGATGCGCCAAACTCATGGGGGCTCGCAGTTCAACTAGTGCCTATTGAGTACCGGTTCTGGGCCAGGTCCTCTGCTACCAGAGGTTAATCATAGTTCTTGCCTTCAAGGAGCCTCCAGGCCAGTCGGGCAGGCGGGCAAATGATTTCAGTACTGGCGGATGGGCAAGCACGCGGGGCCACAGTGGAGAGGCACCTCCCCAAGCCCGGCAGGTCAGGTTGGAGGAGGGGCAGGCTGCACAGGCTGCCCAGGCCGCCAGGAGCCAGGGGCCCTTGAGGCAGTGGGAGGAGGAGGAGGACACCCGGCCCGGAGGCCGGGCTGGGGCGGACAGTGAAATGCCTCAGTGCGGATGGTGAGCAGCACGGGGGTGGAACCGCTCGCAGGCCCCCAGCACTGCTGCTGTGGCTGCCGCTGCTTTGGTTCACATCGTTGCATCTCCCCTGATCTCTAGGTCATTTCCTGGCGGTGCAGCATGCAGCTTCTGGGCTGGCTCTGCCTTTCCACTTCTTCACTTTACCTAGTTCGGACTTGGGGCCTCCTTGGATTTCTATCCTCGCTAACTCTTTGGCCAGAGAAGTGGCTGCCTAAATGTGCTGTTTGGGTCATCTCATGGCCTTCTTCCCGTCAGCGGTCATGTCTCTGACAGTGGTCCAGGTGGCGAATGCACCTGTCCACGAAGGGACAGCAAAGCACCCCGGAACTGCTGCATTTTGGAAAGCCTTAGGATTCGTTCCATCTGTCTGAGCACGGAAAAGGCGGTGGTAAGGTTCGGGTGCACGCACGAGCAGGGAGTGGCCCTCGGAGGGAGGAGGGGAGCCGCGAGGTGTGCGGTGGACAGGACGGACCGGGTTCTTGTGGGGGGGCCAGGTTAGTCCCGGCGGACTCCACTTTGCCCTTCCCCTGGCATTAGGCTGCCGCCTCACCGGGTTGTGGCTGTCCAGGAGCCTCCTGAGGCCACCCTTGACTCCCTTGTTCCTGAGGTTACATGTAGGTCATGGGGTAGAGCATGGGAGCTACACTGGTGTAGATTAAGGACACGGTTTTGTCCCGTTCCGGGGTGTGTCGGGACCTGGGGCGAAGGTAGGTGAATATTGCGCGGCCAAGGTGCAGAAGAGAGACCAGCAGGTGCCCAGCGCGGGTGGAGAAGGCGTTGCTCCTGCCCTCAGCTGAGTGGACTCTGAGGACGGCAGCGATAACGAACCCACAGGAGAGCGGTATCGGCAAGAAGGGAACCAACCGGGTGAGCGTGCAGAGCGGGGAGACTGCAATCTCACTGGCCCGCGTGCCTGAGCAGGCCAGGAACGGCACAGCGGGGATGTCACGGAAGCCACGATTGATCCCCTGGGACCGACAGAAGGGCAAGGGGAGCAGCAGCGTGGTAAGGGCGAGTGAGAGTGCATAGCCACTGACGCATGCCAGAGCCCGCACCTGCAGACAGAGGGCCCTGGCCACGGCGAGTGCGTAGCGCAGGGGGTTGCAGATGGCTGCAAAGCGGTCACAGGCCATCACAGCTCGGAGGAGGCACTCTGCTCCTCCCAGAGCAATGAAGAGTTGCGTTTGCCAGGCACAGCCCCGGGTGGGCATCCGCTGGCCGCTGGACAGGAAATCGGCCAGCATCTTGGGGACAATGAGCGATACACAGCAAATTTCAACGGTGGACAGGTTGCGAAGAAAGAAACACATGGGGGTCCGGAGGCAGGAGTCAGGGTCGGTGGTGAGCGCACTGGTCGTGTGCCCTGCTAGGGTGACGAGGTGCGTGATTAAAAGGAGCCCGAAAGAGAACATTTGCAGTTCGGCCAGGTCCCCAAAGCCCAACATAATACACTCGGAGCTTAAGGTGTGGTTTTTCTGCCGTGGGGCCATCCTATACTCCCTTCTGTGGAACGCCCCTGGCCGGAAACGGCTGTTCTCCGGCAATTCTGCCGGTTGCGGGAGGCCCCGGGGCCCTTTTCACAGATGGGAGCGCGGCCAGCTCTCCAGGCCCTCCAGCCCACTTTGCCGGGCTTGGCCCTGGTCTGCGTTCTACGAGCTTCTTGAATTCTGCCCGCTGCTTGCTGAGACTGAAGAACCGCCCATTGTGGTGTCACTGTAGTTCACCCGGTGCGTTGTTACAAAACGCGAACCGAGATAAGAAAAGTCCACACGTGAAGTCGCCTGACACGCTGAAGAGTTGTCTGGGGGAGGCCGTGGGGGTGGGGGGTGGGAGGCACTGAGGTTGATGTCAGTAACTCGGTTTCAACCGAGGAGGCTGGCCCTACAGGGCCATTGACCGTACAGGCAGTTCCTGCAGGATAGCAGGTCTGGCATGTTGATATTAAACACGTTTCGACCTTGTACATTGGCGAGGCTGTCCCTCCTTTACCACCACCCCCTCCCCGCCAGGCTCCCAGGATTCCTGCGGCCCAAGGGCTGCGAACACAATGCCCAGAGAGGAAGACGTGTGACCAGCAAGAGCGGCCGCCTCTCCTGTTTCAACGCCCCTCCACTGCAGGGAGGCCCCGGCTGCCCTGATGCCTAAGCTCACTTAGTCCCCCTCCCTTAGGTATCAACGGCACCCCGGGCTTCCCCAACCGTATTACTTACTACTGAGTCCTGTAATTCTTCGATTATGTCTCTGTCTACCTCCACAGCCCGTGAGCTCCATGATGGCGAGAATGGCGTCTTATTCGATCGCTCACAACCTGGCCGGCACTTATCAGAAGCATCAGCGAATGTGCGGCGAAGAAAATGCCCGTCGCCTTCTAATGCGTCCTCCACAGTCAGCACAGCATCAGGCATTGGGTGGGTGCCTCACATACGTGCTCGAATAAATGATTGCGCGGAAGCAGGAAATCATCGATGTACTGGGGACGGCCGAGGCCAGGATCACCCTGGGAGGGCGTAGAGTGTGAAGAGCAGAGGGCGCAGGGTGGGCCAGGTCACAGGGTAGGAGCCAGTGGGACAGAGTTGAGAGTCGGGGTGGACATGAGGACTCCCAGGACAATGGGGCGCTGAGTGCCCGGCAGGACGGTGGCTTTGGCTGCTCTGCGTCTGGAGTGTGGGAGCAAGGGGGTAAGGCCAGGCCGCTTCCCGGGCTACAGGGGGGCACGTTTGCTTCGTCCTTCCCTTGGCAGGACCCACGTCGCAAGTAGGAAGCCCTTGCGTTTAGCCTTCCGCTTCTTCCCGCGCACCCCTCCCTCACAGCAGAAGGGAGGAGAAGGTTTCTAAAGACTCTAGAGAGCGAACAAACCTAGGATTAACAGGAGCTAAGGGTCCCGTGGAAGTGGAGGTGTCACCCAAAGGACAGGCGCTCACTTAGGGCCGTACAATTCCTCCCAGGGCCACTGAGACTCAAAGGGGGCCCAGGGAAACCTGAAGATCCATTCTGATGATAGGCCTAGACGATCGTGGTGATCCCAACTTTGCAGTCGCTTGCATGTCACACTGAGTATTGTTTTGGTTTCTATCGACCTAATGGGCACCCGGAGTCTTTGAGCTGGACGGGTCCCCAGAGGGCAGCTTGCCCACTCCTCCCGTCGGAACAGATGGTCACCAAGCCCTCTGCCTCATCCCGGGCCCTGTGCAGAAATCACACAGCCCAGCCTGGCTTTCCTCCTCTGCCGCCTCCCCACTCTCAGCCTCCTGCTCTTCCCGGGATACCTGTCTGCGAGTGTGAGAGCGTGCTTTCTGGGTCCGTGTTTGTCGTCCCCGGACTTGGACCTTAGTCTTTAGCTTTGCCACTCCTCCTCACTTCCACTCTTTTTTCCCATGAAAGGATGCGGGCACTTCTCGCTTCATTCGCGCCCTAAACCTTGAACATACTGAGAAACGCAAAAAAGAAAGTAAAAGTCACGCGCGATCCCAATCCTCAAAGAGCGAGAAGCGAGAGTCACCGTGAAAGTTTCTGCCCCTTCGGTGCTCCCCCCGCTCTCCCAGAGAGAACCATGCTCAGCCTCAGTGAGGTTCAGTTGCTTCCTTGCTTTGCCCTGTGCCTATAAACACAGACACCTCCCCCCCGACACACGCACGCACACACGCGCACACGCACGCACACACATGTACGCACAGGCACGCGAAAGCAAACAGACCCACGCGCGCGCACACGCCCAAGCACACGCAATACAGACACGCGTGCGTACACGAACACATACGCACGCACATTGTGCACAGGTTTACACACTCACACGTGTATATAGACATAAGCGTCACCAGACGTACGCACTGAAAGGCTTAGAGGAGGTCACCCTGTACAGACCTACTGCCCTTAGTGTTTTGACCTAGCGATACGTCTGGGAGACGCTGGTTTGCTTGATTCTTTTTTACTGCTGCCTTCTACCGTGTGGACGCCTCCTAAGGCAATGATTTATAGTTTAATAACGATAACCAAGAAAGCCTATAAACAAAAGTAAATTTAAAGGCGTCAACAGATAACGCAATCGGTCTTCCATTCCTTCGGCACCGAAGGGGTTTTCATGGGTTTTTCGGCCCGTGTGCCACAACGTACGTCCTCGCGTAGAATGTAGGGCGGCCGCCGCTCCGGGGACATGACTAGCGTGTCCTCCCTGCTCCTTACTCAGGTCCCTTGAACAGGCCTGGATAAGCAGACTCGGTGTGACCTGGAAGGGGCATGATCAGTGCATGAAGTGGAAATCCGGGGAGAAGCCCCATCTGCTGTTAGCGAGAAAAGCCCAAGAAGGAGGAACAGCCCATGTCTGGGAGAGCAGTGGTGGGGCCGGGCGGCCTGCCCCGGGCGGCACAGCTTCCCAGAGCCCAGAAGGCGGCTTTCCTGCGTGTCTGGACCACGGGGAGCGGCCCGCCCTCGGAAGAACTTCCTGAGGGCTGTTAGGAAGGGAGTGTCCTCCGAGGAGCTGCTGCGCTCTGTCCCTCCCGCTGGGACAGAACGTGAAGGCGGGACTCCAGAAGTGCTAGAGGAGAGCTCAGGAAGGAGGCCATCCCCACGGCCCAGCCCACCGAGGGGAGTGCCTTCCCCAGGTCACATAGCTCAAACCCAATTACTTACATTTGCTTTGCCAAAAATACAGCAAAAATGAAACCAGGCAACCCTCTTACACCACGTGCAGGAATTAAACTCAAAATGGATCGAAGGCTTAGACGCCAGGCCCTGAACCGCAAAACTCCTAGAGGGAAAAACATAGGCACTAAACTCTCTGACATTGCTCTTAGTAGTATATTTTCTGATGTATCTCCTCAGACAAGGGAAACAGGAGAAAACATGAGCCAATGAGGCCACATCAAACTGAAAAGCTTTCGCACGGCGAAAGGGAAACCATCGACGAAATGAAAAGACAACCCACTCGAATGGGAGCATACACTCGCCAGCGGCGCATCTAATGAGGGGTCGATACCCAGAATGGATAATGAAGGCACACGTTATAATTTATCATTAAAATCAAATGCCCCCCCGACAGCGATCCAATTCAAAAACGGCAGGGGACCCACAGATGGCCAATAGGCGTGTGAAAAGAGGCTCAGCGTCACTAGTCGTCAGAGAAATGCCAATTAAAACCACCACGAGCCATCACCTCACAGCTGTCGGAGTGCCTGGCATCAAGAAATGCACAAACAGCAAGCGCTGGTGACGATGTGGAGAAAAGGGAACCCTCGTGCGCTTTTGGTGGGACTGTAAATTGGAGCAGCCAGAGTGGAAAGCAGTATGGAGGTTCCTTACAAGCTTAAAATCAGAGCCACCTAACGACCCAGCAGTTACAGTTCTGGGTATTTGTCCATAGAACCCCAAAACACTAATTCTAAAAGATACACACACCCCTATGTTCATAGCCGAGACGTGGAAGCGACCTAAGTGCCCATCGACAGAAGATTGGGTAAAGGAGGTGTGGCGCATACAGGCAACGGGCCGTTACTCGGCCATTAAAAAAGAGCACAGTGAAATCTTACCACCTGTGACAACGCGGATGGACCTAGAGGGCATTACGCGAGGTGAGATCAGTCAGACGAAGACAAATGCCGTATGATTTTCTTCATACGTGGAGCCTAAAGAACGAAATGCTACGAACAAACAAAACGGAAACGGGCTCATGGAAGCGCAGAAGGAACGGATGGTTGTCAGAGGGGAGGAGGTTGGGGGCTGGGTGAAAAAGGCGAAAGGATTCAGAAGTACAGATCGGTACTTCGAAAATAGTCACGGGGATGTAAAGTACAGCCTGGGGAATGTGGTCAAGAATACGGTGATAAACTACGTATGGTACCCGGTGGGGCCTAGACGTATCGGGGGGTCGCTCGCTAAATTACGCAAACGTCTAGCCACTATGCCGCACGCCTGAAACTGATAGAAAATAATATTGCGTGTCAAGTGTAGTTAACAAATAAAAAAGCTGCTTTAAAAAAAACATGGAGCTTTTCCAGCACCCTGGAATGTTCTCTAATGCCCCCTCCTAGTCAGTTCCATACCCCCAGCCCCGGAATTCACTGCTCTCTTGATTTTCCAGCACCTTCGATTAGATGCGTGTGCTCCTGAACTTTAAAATAAACAGTCATGCCGTCAAAAAATACAGTATGGGTCTTGACAATAGTATTTAGCTCAGGCCTGCTTAAACTAAGCCCCCGCCCCGACCTTGTGCGGTCCGCAGCGCGTGACCGGGTCTCGGGCTAATTGTCGAGGCAGAAAACGTACAGGTTCAGCTGGATTCAAATCGAGCGATCAAGCCTTGCTAGGGAGAAGCGTAAAGTGGGCAAAGGAGCCCGAGACCGGAGCTGTTTTAAGCCCCTCGAGGCCCCTGCGCTGAGGCTGTGTTATTCTTTGAGATGGCTGCAAGGGGGCCCTTACCGGGACTATCGGGGCCTCCATTTTCCAAGAAGGCTATACATACACTTCACGAGTAACGTAACACGTGACATTGTACAATTCGAACGGCACGGAAGTGAATGAAAAATGAGGGTGATTACCCACCGCTACCTCCCATCTCTTCGGTATCCACAGTTATAAAACTCCAGGCCCTTTCACAAACCTACCTAGACGTGTGCACATACATGCACACACACGTAATTGTGTCTTCAAAACATCGACACCAGATTATACTTATTATGTGGTCACTTGTGTTTTCAATCTTCGGAGTGACAACCATGTATAAAGGTTAAATTAATTTTCACCTTTAGCGTGGACCCCGGCCGCACGCCATTCCGCGCCTTCAAAGTGGCTTCACTGAGTGAAGTGGGGGAACAAGAGTCATGGAACCTTGAGGAATGCTGCCACTCAGCTAACCTAAGCTTCCATCTGATGCTTTTCACCTCCCCAGTCCTGGTCTAGGTGTGGCTCCATGTCTAACCCGCACCGCGCTGTGCATCTTGGCAGCAGGACCCAAGATGCTTCTGGGGTCCCCTGCCTTCATAAAGCAGCCCGCACTTTGCAGGCCCCCGGGCTGCCCGCCGCGGGCCTTCATTTTGTTCACCTCCGTCGCCCACAGGGTTTTCTCGGATAAAGCCCCCTCACCGCTACTGCCCTTTTTTAGAAACGCCAGTGCCCACGCCAGAGCCATCGCCACGTCTCAGAATCTTCCAGTCCTCGGAGGGCCGGCGCAGTGCTGGGGCCTAGGCGGCAGCAGGAAGAAGGTCCTCGTTCCGGACTTTTGCCACACCCGCAAAAGGGAGCAGGACCCCCAAACAGCCCCGTTTGTGCTTAGAGTCACACACAATCCCCTGGCATCAGTCCAGTACTTTCTGCCTCTGATGCTGACCCTGAGAGGCCTCCCGCGGTCCCAGGTGGGCGTGTGCCTCCTTTCCAGCCCGTCCACCGTCCGTCCCCTCCTCCTCTCTCCCCTTGGCCACACGTTCTAATACAAAAGCTCTTCTGCCTCCTAATGGAGACAGAGGCCATGCCGCAGGTTGGGGAACCCCTCCTCGCCGTGATCTTGCCCTGCACGTGTGGAAAGCAAAGTCACTGAGCCTTCCCCGGCGCAAGCTGGCGCAGCAGAAGCCCGCGGGAGCCCAAGAGAGAGACCTGGTCTGGAGGCAGGGGTCAAGGCCGCAGCAGCGCTTTGGCGAGGCCAGTGGACACACCGCCGTGGCCCAGGGCTGAAAGTGGCTGCTCCCTTCCACCAGGTCGTGTGAACGCTCGCTCTAGTACCGGGGTTACCGAGACACGGGGCCCGAGGGGAGGAATGGAAAGTTAGAGGTTTTAAAAGATGAATCCAGCACTTTGAAAGAAAGGCGCTTCAAATGAGACCTAAGCGACCGGGGCTGCCGCCTTTGCAAGTCCCTCGATGTTCTAGAGCACAGCTACCACATCGCTCCCGAGTGCCCAGATTTTCTGCATCCCCCTCCCGACGGGTATCACAGACTCTGGACCAAGGTGGCACCGAGTTCTGGGAACGCATTCTGCTGGGACTGTAGCGCCAGGGGTGGGTATTTGTGGGCATCCTATTAGCTATTTGGACTCCTTACACGGGAAAGTCCTGGGTGCGTTGGCATGGGAATAACCTAACTGCCGGGGCCCATTCCCGTGGACGGCGGCCCAGATGCGGGACCCTGGCTCCACTAGCCAGCGAGAACCTCTGAGGCTGAGCAGACGGGGGGCCGGAGAGACTGAGCCGGGGCTTCGGCTTCTTTCAACTCTGGCTCACAGACGGAAGGGCTCTTGTTTGGGGCTTGCCTCTAATGTCTTTAAACTTTAACTTGGCGAGGAGAATTTTGAACTGTATTGTCTCCCCAGAAAATTCGTAGTGGGTTTATAGTTGAAGTACGTTGCGTGTTGGCCTTTTGTTATCAGTGGTCGTCATTCGATCTCGATGCAGAGCTTGTGAGGAGATGTGTTGGGCGATGGTGGCTGGAAATAATTAGGACGAGAGCAGACAAAGGAGTGAACTCGCGGCCACGGCTACGCCACAGACTTAACAGTTAAGCCCAAAGGGTTAAGGGGTACAAAAGTCTGTCAAAGGTGGGGTGTGCGTGTTGCGGTGGGGGGCGGGGGGCGGTTACCCTTCTCTCTCCCGGTTTCCTCCCTCAGGGAAGTTGATGCCACACGGAGACGCACCGAAACACGCTGTCGGTGGGCGGGCACACGCACAGGCACACATTTCTTCATCGAGCGGTTAGTTTGCCAGAGGTTCTGGGTGTGGAGCACTTGGTCTCTTTCTTCTTCCCTTTCCACCCAGCTGGGCGGGAGGCAGCAAGATTGGAAAAGTGAGCCTGCTCTGCAGGCCCCACACCTCCCTCCAATGGGTTGTTCACGTCTAGGCTGGGGGTGGGGGTTTGGGGGGAATTAGGGAGCCCAGTCAGCCCCTATAACAAGCTGTACCCAGTGTAAAAGTCGCTTTGCTTCCCCTTCTGCTGGGGCTTTTGTAGTGTGTCTTAATTGGCTCAGGGCTCTGGCAGGGAAGAGGTATGCCATTTATTGGCCCTTCTCTACTCCTCCAAGTTCTCAAGTTAAGGGCTATTATCTGTATCTAAATTTCTTCGAAGCTGTGCTGCCAAGGATTCAGGAGCGCAGCCCCAGGCTGAACTCCACAGCCCCGCCCCTTCTTCACCATATGGGCTGTGGGCCTCCTACCTGCCTGGGGACCGTGAGGAAGCCACACCCTCCGCCCCGTCGTCCCGCTCTAGTGTCCGCCCCTAGTGTGCGGCGCCTCTCCATGGAACCATGTGCATCTATTCCATCGGGTTGATTGTGTTTTCCTCGGCAGTCTCTTTATGTTCGGAAGAGGTTAGCCGCGGATGGATGGGCCCTCTTTATCGTCTTGCCTTGTAAATGGGCAACCGGCCACAGAGAGTCCCATCGCTGGAATCTCCTAAAGGTAGGTAAGTACTGGAGTTCGAGGACCACCAGGCAGCCTCGCATTCCCTTCTGTGCCCTTTCTTTCCCCAGATGCTAAGATTCCACAGATCTTGGCGCCAGAGGTGGTTTGGTCTCAGCCAGTCCACATTTCAGAGTTTACGGGGGTAACTTGTCGCCCTGTTTTGTTGCGGATGTTTCCCTGGGGTTTTGGCTCTGCTTTCCCATTTTCTCTCTCACTTGTTGGCGGAGGGGAGCCGGGGGAGGGTTCAGAAGATTCGAGAATGACGTTACCCGCACCGTTGCCACTTCCCCAGAGTCTAGAAAGTGTATTATTCGGTATCGGAATAAGTAATAAAGATGTTTCAACTTGGACACAACAAAACACGCACACGGGCAGAAGTTCTGGGCAGAACAGTGATTTGAGGACCTGGATCTCAGTACTCTCTCCAGGCTGCTCCTGAAACAACAAGCGAAATACACATTAGAGGCGGGGAGCAGGTTCAGCAGCGAACAGCGGCAGTTTCTTTCTGGAAACTCCAAGGAGCTGCCGCCAGCGCTTGTTTCCGGTAGTGCCTTTCAAGTCTTCTCGGCAAAGGACCTTTCTTTTCTTTCCTTCTAAAACTATTTCCAGCCTATAGAGGGTTAACAGTTTGGGAACATACAATAAAATTAGCAGTAAAACTAACTGGAAAAAGACATACCAAACATTACTAGTTTCAACAGACATAAACTCTGTCTGCATATACTATACCCTCGAGTTCTACACTTATCCCAGGCCCCGAACGGTTTGCAGAGCACCATCGACTTGCAAGCTGTATTCAGTTCCGAGGACTGCTGTGCGGTGCAGGTGGACAAGGATAGGCGGGGGGCGGGGGGGGGGGCGGCGCGGAGGCGGGGAGCAGGCATCGCTGGAGCCCCTGCGCGGCCCATCATTGTTCTGTCAACCTCGTTTTCAGTAGTTGTCACGTGTAGGGCACCAGACTATTTTAAAGGCAGAGTCAGCTTGTAGCTTTCTGCAGAGGCAAGCAGAGCGCCCTGGGGAATTGTACCCGCTGACCGAGAAGGGCCAGGGCTGGAGGCGGGGTTGGGCCCCGTGGCAGCTGGAGGAAGGAGACACAGCTGGCCCCGCCAGCACCTCTGGGAGCCCAGCCTTCTACGAAGAAGTCCATCGGAGTCTTTATTCCCGCCCGACACTGACGGCATTTGACCGTGCCGGGGAAAGGGCTGGCCGTGGCCACGGAGTGGCTTCCTGAGGGGCAGTGTGCCCAAGCTACCGACTGGCTGCCACGCTAAGATAGTGAGAGAACCTCTGTGCTGCCATCATCT
>PVJD01016765.1:0-19861 GCA_004026545.1 Mormoops blainvillei
TTTAAAATATGTTATTTACTTGACAAATTTTAAATTAATCATTTAGTTCTCAAATCCTTTGATTAATAGAAGGATCTTAGAATACTTTTATTCTTATCACTCTCCTCCCTAATGTTTTTATTTCCACTGTTTAAAAAATACTCCTTATATAATGGTCTTCATTACAATTATCATTACTAAAATCAAATTTTATTCATATTTATGTATTTGTCAGTTTCTTTACTTACTATTATTTCTTATGATTGCTTCCCTCTAGATTTAAATTTTTCTCTCTAAAATACATCACCTGGAACAACATTTTTCAGCAAGAATCATTCGCTTCATCACTCATCACACTATTTATACAATAAGTACACACACACAGGCATTTTTTTCCACCAGCCATATTAACTTCTTTAATTTTATGAAGCAAGCTAGTTCTTTTTGCCTCTGGGATATAGCCAGTGGTGGTTGTCTTAGTTCTGGTTGTTATAACATAGAACAAAATACTGTAAACTGGGTGTTTTAAACAACAGATATTTATTTCTCACAGAAAGGGAGGCTGGGAAATCAAAGATCAAGGTGCCAGTATGTTCACTTGCTGGTGAGAACCTGTTTCTTGATTTGTAGTCAGCAACCTTTTTGTTGTAGGCTGGCATGGTCTTTCCTTGGTTTGTGTACATGGTGAGAGAGAGAGAGAGAGAGAGAGAGAGAGAGAGAAATCTTTGACTTTCTCTTCCTATACAGATACTAATTCCATTGTTGTAGTCCTAAAATTACATTATAACCTAAACCTGATTATCTCTCAAATGTCCCATTTTCATATGTCATTACTTTAAGAGTGAGAAGAAAGGAGGTTTGCAAAATGTGTTTTGGATTTGCTGTTTTGTTATGTGGGAGGTGTTTGAACAGGTACGTATAATAAAAGTTTGAACAACAGCTTCAGGAAAGTGCTCACCTGGGGATTATGTACCCAGGAAAACCAAAAGCAAAACCTACAAGGGGCTGGCTCTGTGCCTCAAGGAATACAAAGAAGTCATACATGATGTACATTTGAGCAATGAGAAGATGATAAGAGAAGTTGATGAGATGGTTAGGGTAGAGGATGAGGTAAGGAAAACCAGACGCAAATTGGGTAGGTTTATGTGGATGTAAAAAGTTTACTGGGTCCTTTCCACTCAAAGAAACTCAGGCACGCTTCAGGGCCCCACAAAGGGGCTTTGACTATATTCTTTTTTTGTGTAGAGCCCCTGGAAGACATTTGCCTGGCTTAGGGCTTTAACCTTATGCTAAGTTTGCTGGAGGTGTCACTCTCATTATCCAACCATAGCCCTCTATGTTTCAATAGCACATTTTCATCCATTTTATGGAAAACTGTTTATGGTACATTGTAAAATTAAAAGGAAAACAGTTTGCAGAACCATAAGAAAGTTAAAAACTATAAAACACTTAGAAGATAACATTTAAATCCTTATCCTTAAATCAATCCTTAGATGACCATGGGTCTGGTGATGACTTTTTAGATATAACACCAAAGGTATAATGCATGAAACACTAATTGATAAGTTGGACTTTACTTAAATTAAAACTTTTGATCTACAAAAGACAATGTCAAGAGAATGAGAAAACAAACCAAGACTGGGAGAAAATATTTGAAAACAATATATCTGATGAACTATTATCCAAAGTATAGAAAAATTCTTAAAACACAATAAGAAAACAACAAAATTAAAAACTGGGTCAAATACCTTAAGACACAACTCACCAAAGAAAGTATACAGATGAAAAAGGCACATGAAAACATGCTCCACACATATGTTATCACTGAATTACAAATTAAAATAACAGTGTGATATCACTCCATATATATTAGATTAGGCAAAACCTAGAACACTGAAAACATATGCTGGAAATGTGGGGCAACAGGTTCTTTGATTCATTACTGGTGGGACTACAAAATAGAACAACCACTTTGGAATACAATTTGACAGTTTCTTATAAAATTTAAAAAATACTCATGCCATATGATCCAGCAGTCGCACTTATTGGTATTTACACAAAGTTGTTGAAAATTTATGTCTACACAAAAACACTGCACATAGATGTTTACAGCAGCTTTATTTATAATGGTCAAAGCCTTGGAAGCAACCAAGAAGTGCTTTAGAGATGAATGGGTAAATAAACTGTGGGACATCCATTCAATGAAATACTGTTCAGTGCTTCAAGAAATGTGTTAGCAAGCCATAAAAAACAGTATGGAATTTCCTCAAAAAACTAAAAATGGAACTTCCTTTTGATCCAGTGATCCCACTGCTGGGATTATACCCTAAGAATCTTGAAACACCAATTCAAAAGAACTCATGCACCCCAATGTTGACAGCAGCATTATTTACAAGAACCAAGTGCTGGAAACAGCCTAGGTGCCCATTAGTAAATGAGTGGAGTATCACAAAATGTACCACAAAACTGTGGTACATTTGCACAACGGAATACTATGCAGGAGAAAGAAAGAAGGAATTCTTACTCTTCACAACGTCATGGATGAAACTGGAGAGCATTATGTTAAGTAAAATAAACCAGGTGGTGAAA
The DNA here is from genome assembly GCA_004026545.1 of Mormoops blainvillei. Taxonomy (NCBI): domain Eukaryota; kingdom Metazoa; phylum Chordata; class Mammalia; order Chiroptera; family Mormoopidae; genus Mormoops; species Mormoops blainvillei. The sequence goes on from PVJD01016765.1 coordinate 2,569, forward strand.
GACAGATACCATATGATCTCAGCTATATGTAGAACCTAAACAACAAAACAAACAAACAATAAAAGCATAACCAGAGACATGGAAATAAAGAACAAACTGACAGTAACCAGACGGGACAGGGCAGAGGGGTAACAGGGCAAAGAAAGGGAAAGACCATCAAAGAACATGAATACAGGATCCATGGACAAAATGCAGGAGGATTAAATGTGGGAGGTGGTGGTGGGTAGGGCAAGGGACAGCAATGGGGGAAAATGAGGACAATTGTAATTGAACAACAATAAAAAAATAGATAAAAAAGAATCTTGCTTAGTGGTTATATATTAATTAAGAATGACCCTTAAAATATCTTTATGCAAATTGATACAGTATGCAATATTTACATATGTTCTGGCTATTTTCAATCAATTTTGATGTGTAGGTTTATATGGGGATTAAATGCCATAATAGCATAATTAAATTCCATAATTCTATAATATTATTTGTGTTACCATTCCATGAGTGCTAACTTTAAACATTTGTTCAATCCACTCAATATCTTTTAAGAGTCTACAGCATACACCACAGGCCTTGCCTCACAAAATAGGCAAATGCTTTATTGCTTTCTAAGCAAGCAGTATCCAAACAAACATTTTCATTTCTGGGGTAGCTGAGAAGATCCAAAAGCACACATCATAAAGGTGAAACCTATTCTACTCAAAGACTCTTTAATTACTAGGAACAAAAACTCAAGCTTGCTTATTTGAATAAACATGATTGCAAAGAAACTGAAAATGGTTTTCAGAAATTATAACTAGACATCAAATATAGACTGTAAGTCAAACTCTCTCACTGGGTTTTGTATGTTCTGTGACCAATCTCACTTTTCCGTATATATACAGTCCATCCATCTCTCTGCAGACAAACTTTCTCTACAAAGTTCTTAATTTTGGTCTTGTCATTTGGTGTTGCAATGGGTATTATCACTAACTCATTTCTATTTGATCTTACAGCCCAAGTTCAATTGTCCTTTTACTAAATCTATTTCTGTACCTAAAATTCAAATTTCCTGAAGAAATAAAATAGATCATCCTAGTTTGGATCAGGTGGATGACTCTGGTACATTCTCATGGCCAAAACACGGAATACATGCTATACAAGCCTATCTCTTCTGGTCTGTATTTCTGTCAAATAATCTAAGAATGAGATGCATGCAGAAACAAAATAATACACATCTTTAATATACCAATGAAATTAGAATATGGAAATGATCAGTAGTTATATAGCTGCAATCTTCCTATTTTCTCCAATCTAAATTGAAAATGTTTTATTTATTCATTTTTTATTTTAAAATTTATTTATTGTAATTTTCCATTACCGTTTATCCCTGTTATACCTCACCACCATCCCTTGTCCCAGAATCACCACACTGGTGTTCATGACCTTGAGTCCTTTTTCCTTTTTGCTCAATCCCTCAACCACCGAATCACCCCCATAGCTTTCCTCTGTTCTCTTATCCATGGGTCTGTCTCTGTTTTGCTAGTTAGTTCAGTTCATTAGTTTCCACATACCAGTGAAATCATATGGAATTTCTTTGACTGGCATATTTCATTTAGCATAATGTTCTCCAGGTCCATCCATGGTGTCATAAAGGGTAAAATTTTCTTCTTTTTTTTTATAATCAAGTAGTATTCCATTATGTATATGTGCTATATTTGTATTATTCACTCATCTACCAATGGTCACTTGGGCTGCTTCCATATCTTAGTGATTGTAAATATTGCTGCAATGAACATAGGAGTGTTTATGCTCTTTTGAAATAGTGTTTTGGGTTTCTTTAGATATATGCCTAGAAGTGGGATCTTCGGGTCAACAGGCAAATCCATTTTTAATTTTTTGTAGTAACCCCATACTGCTTTCCACAGTGGCTGCACCAATCTACATTCCCACCAACAGTGCAAAAGGGTTCCCTTTTCTCCACATCCTCACCAACACTTGTTGTTGGTTAGTTTATTGATGACAGCTATTCTGATAGGTGTGAGGTGATATCTCATTGTGGCTTTAATTTGCATTTATGTGATGATTAGTGTTGTTGAGCATCGTTTTATATGTCCATTGGCCATCTCTGTGTCTTCTTTGGGGAAGTATCTATTTAGGTCCTTTACCCCTTTTTTAATTGGATTGTGGTGTGTGTGTGTGTGCATGTGTGTGTGCATGTGTGTCTGTTGAATTTTATAAGTTCTTTATAAATTTAGGACATTAACTGCTTATTGAATATGTAGGTGAATATGTTCTCCCATTCAATGGGCTGCCTTTTTATTTTGTTGATGTTTTTCTTTGCTGTGCAAAAACTTTTTGTTTGATGTAGTCCTGTTTGTTTATTTATTTATTTTTGTTTCCTTTGCCTAAGGAGATATAACAGAAAAAAAATATTGTTACAAGTAATGTCTGAGATTTTGCTGCCTATGTTTCCTTCTATGATCTTCACAGTTTCTGGTCTAACATTTAAGTCTTTAATACATTTTGAATTTATTTTTGTGTGTGGTGTAAGAAGATTCTCTAGTTTCATTTTTCTGCATGTATCTCTCCTTTTTCCCAACACCATTATTTAACAAACTATCTTAACTCATTTAATGTGCTTGCTTCCTGTGTTGAATATTAATTGGTTGTATAGGCATGGGTTTATTTCTAGGCTCTCTGTTCTGTTTCACTATCTATGTGTCTGTTTTTATGCCAGTATCATGCTGTTTTGTTTCCTATTGCCTTGTAGTATAGTTTGATATCAGGTAGCACAATTTGTTCAACTTTGTTTTTTTTCCTCAAGATTACTGTTGCTGTGCAGGGCCTTTTGTGGTTCCATGGAGATTTTTGAAATATTTCTTCTAAGTCTATGAAATACATCATTTGAAACTTGATAGGAACTCTGTTTAATCTGTAGATTACTTTGGGTAGTATGGACATTTTAATGATGTTAACTCTTCCTATCCATGAACATAGCATGTGCTTCCACTTATTTGTATTTTTTAAATGTCTTTATTCAATACCTTATAATTTTCCAAGTATAGGTCTTTTACATCTTTAGTCAAATTTATCTCTAGGTATTTTATTCTTTTTGAAGTGCTCATGAGTGGGGTTGTTTTCTTAATTTCCCTTTATGGTAGCTCATTATTCACATATAAAAATGCAACTAGACACTGCTAATGATAAAGGGAACAATCCAACAAGAGGATATAACCCTAGTACATATTTCCACACCAAATGTAAGAGCACCAAAATATGTAAAGGAAATATGGATAGACATAAAAGGGGAGAGCAACAGAAATACAGTCATAGTAGAAGATTTTAACATCCCATTGACTTGAATGGATAGATCCTCCAGAGAGAAAATTAACAAGGAGATGGCAGCCTTAAGCAAACTAGATCAAATGGATTTAATTGATATCATTAGAGCATTTCACCTAAAAGTAGAAGAATATACAAAGAATATACATACTTTTGAAGTGTGCCCAGAACATTTTCTAGGATAGACGACATGCTAGGATGCCAAACAAGTCTCAATAAATTTAACATTGGAATCATATCAAGCTTCTTATTTGACCACAATACTATTAAACTACAAATTAATCACAAGAAGAAAACTGAAAAATGCACAAAGACATGGAAGCTAAATAACATGGTATTAAACAATGAATGGTTCAACAACAAAATCAAGAAAGAAATCAAACAATACCTTGAAAGAAATGAAAATGGGAACACAACAATCCAAAATCTTTGGGATATAGAAAAAGCAGCCCTCAGGAGGTGAAACATTTTTAATGACACTGTTCCATTTTTATTCAGGGACAATTTTGTAACAAAAACTACTAAAATTAAAGGTATGTGTATATTTATATACCTGTATGCATGTAAGTATGTATATATAAATGCTCTGCGTTTGTTTTTTCTTTAGAAATTCTGAGCAAAGCCTGACAAAGATTTAATGTTATTTAAATCATAATATAAATTTAGACTTCTTCATTTGAAAAATATAACTCATAAAATGTGTATGTGACCCAGTTCCACATTCTGGTATCTGATCAGTAGCAACCTCTTCAAGGATCTGTAACTTCATTTAGATATATTGCTTTTCTCTTCTGCATTTGTCTACATGTGACTAAATTTTCTATAAATGTACTGTTACCCAATTTACAAGGGAATATGGATAAACATGAATCAGAAATATATGTTGGTTTATTACTATGAAGGCATGATTTTTGAAACCCTGAATAATAATTTATCCAGAGTATGCTAGTTTAGTAATGATCATAAAACATTCCATAACCTTCAGCTTCTGTTGAAAGTGTCAACCTAATTTCGGCTCCTGGAAAATGAAGAGGGTATAGAGTAAACATACAACAACGCCTTATGCTCATTCCCATCCCCTTGCCTTTGTTCATGCCAATTTCTTTGCCTGGAATTTCTATTGTGCTTTTCATTCAAAGATCTCTACAAGTTCAATTCCTTCATGAATTCTTTTCATGCATTCTTGCCCACAAACTTGTCCTCGTTTCTCTTTTTTAGTATCACTAATTATCTCTTATGCCCCTTTCAACACTAGATCATATAACATGCTTTGTTTCATTACATATAGCTGTCTTTTCACCCTAATTTCTCAGTTTTCAAAGTCTGAAATTTCTCCCTCTAAACCTGTCCTCCCTAATCTCATTCCTTTCTCTTTCAACTTTTGCACTAGGAGCTAGTGATAAATTTTTCTGTAAATGTACTACCTGCCAGTAAATGTGGTAAGCATTTTACATGCTTTATCACAGAATATATGCTGAATAAATAATCACTGAATTAAACTGAATTTAGTTGAAAATGATGTACCAAGAGATTCCTTAAAACAGAGGGAATTTTAACTATATGTGTCCCCTCAAAATCATCGACTGAAGTTCTAACATCCAATGTGATGGTATTTGGAGATAGGACCTCTAAAAAGATAATTAGGGGTAAATGAGATTAAATAAATGGCGTCCTCATGCAATGAGACTAGTGTCATTATAAGAAGAGAACGAAATAGCAGGAGTGTACGCACATAGAGAAAAGACCCTATAGAGGGCAAAAAGACTGCAAGTCAAGGAGGGAGGCCTCTGGAGAAACAAAACCTGCTAACATATTGATCTGGTACTCCTAGCCTCTACAAATGTAAGAAAATAAATTTTTGTTGTTTAAACTTCCCCATCTGGGGTATTTTGTTATGTAGCCCTAGGTGACTACTATATTATGCTAAACATGAATTATTAGGTGAAAAAGCCAAATATTTCAGTATTTTTGATAGGTAATTTCTTATTTCTTGGGTGAAGTTGTTTAAGTGTTATTTAATATAAGCATTCTTAATATCATTTCAGGAAAGCATATTTGGAATGCCCACTTATCTCTGAAACATAGCTTGTTGTTGTATGTGTAAAATAATAAAATATCTGTTGATTTTAGTAGAGAAGAAATGAGGATAAGAGCTGAAGGTATAAGTCTTTTGTATGCATTTATACTCAAGTCCAGGCACACATACAGTTTTCTGACCAATTTTTATATTTAGTCCAAAATATATATTGAATAACATTAGGGTTGTGACAACAGCAACATTATCAGCCATTCTGCACTGCCTGAATGAATTTCTGTTTGTCATTTTTTATCAATAAGATTTTAGACTGGGAAGTTCAACTCAGAGCCTCCTTGCCGGATTGTTGAATGTTTTTTTCAGTTCTCTACATTATTTAAATGTATTATATGTTGATAGTAAATTTACTTAAGGACTACCTCTCCATGTTGAAAAGGAAAAAGTCCCTCAAGTAAAAAGATAAAACACATGGCTCATATAAAACTCTGGACATTTGAAATCTAAAATTTCCATATATGTATCTTATTTATATTAATACACACATACAGATAGCACATTTATAACAGGATTAAATTAATAGCACAAGACCACATGAATTCCAACCATATTGACTACTTTGACAGAATTGATCAAACAAACAAAAAGGCAATTCAGTCAAATAGCTATACATGTAGGGAGACAGAGAAACAGAGACAGAGAGGAAGAGACATACAGATGGAAAGAGACATTTTACTTTTATTCATTACTAGATTCATTTGAACAGCATGAACTGATGGCATGTGTAAACATGAATTCTATGTAATAATTTGGGAACTATTGTTTTTGCCCTTTTGTATGAATATAAGAAATATGTAGGTGTCATTCACTCCTCCACCAAGAAAGTCATAACCTTGCTACTTTTCTGCTGACTTTCTAAGTTCTAGAAGTTGTTTGGTGATAGTCACACCTCCTCTGTGAGCTGTTGCATTTGAAGATTGCATTGTCCTTCAACATGGCTAAGAATATTGGAGAGTGATTGAATGTTGTCTAGTGCTTATTAATATGCATGTTGTCATTTGTCATCTCAGTCTTCACTGACACTTTGTCATTTATGTTACAGTAAGCATTATATTGACTCTGAGTTGCTAGATTTCAGACCCTTCTCTCCCTTGCAAACTCATCAAAAATTCAGGTTACCATCCTGAAGAAGCCATGCTAATAAAACAAGAAAGGTTTAAGATTGTTTGACTCATTCAATCCTTTAATACAATGCCAAAGAGAACTATTGAAGTTATAAAAGAAAAACAACTACATAAATTGAACTCTTTGTCTCTTTAATGGATGGTATCTAAGTGTGCTCATTATGACACATAGAGGTTGAATCTCCTTTGTCAAAGGTAACTAAATATGTTTTTAAAAGAATACTGTATAGTCTCTGTCCTCATGAAATGTAATATAAAGTTGGAAATCTTAAGGTGATGACTTGGCACATTATAAGTTTAAGTGCCTATTTTAGCTACTATAGTTTGGGTTGTTATAATAAATTTCCAGAGACTGGTTGGCTTTAACAACAAACATTTGTTTTTCACAGTTCTGAAGGCTGGAAATCCAAGATCAGGGTGCTGGCATGGTCAGGCTCTTAGTGCCCTCTTCCTGGTTTACAGAGAGCAGTCATGTGTCCCCATATGGCACACACACAGCTATCAAGGTCTCTGGTTGCTTCTTCATGAAGACTAACCCCATTTGTGTAGGCTCCAGCCTTTCAACCTAATTAATCTTCAAAGACTTCATTTCCAAATATGATCACATGGAGATTAGGGTTTCACTTACGAATTTTGGGGGAACACAAATATTTAGTCCTGTAAGACATTCAAAGGGAGATGTCAACTATATCTGAATCATTAGGCAAATATATCATGGGAAATATATATTTGTCAGTTATTAGCATAAAACTAGTAAGTAAAACAGTGAAAAACAGAGGATGCACTGAAGAAGAGCATGTAGAATGAGAAAATAGCAAAACACATGATCGAGGAGCGTGTAAATGTTTATGGGTCAAGCAGGATTTAAACGTACTGTAATGGTTTCTCATAAACGAATACATTAAAAAAAATACAGTAGGCACAAATGGCTTCACCTGAAAAAAAAAGTGCATAAGTGCATATAATGTAATGCTTATACCAAAATGTGTTAGAAAGGTATATCATGGGGTAAAATTATCTTTAGAAGGAACCAATTAATAATACCATATTCTTATGATCCATTTTGCATCTATATCTGGTGAATCAGACATTTTTATGGCCAAGGAGGCCTCAAAATTAAAACAAAACCTTAACACCATTAAATTCTGATGCTAATAAGACTCAGGGGTCAGAAGATGGTAGCAAAGTAGGTAGCAGCTGAACCCTCTTGCTCATGCACCCAACTGGGACACCTAACTGATCTTCTGAAGAAGTGAGTGATGAACCAACAAAATCTTGGCTTATTTGAAGTTTGGAGGCCAAAGATTGCAGAGGACAATAGAAAACAGACAGTAAGTGGGTTTTGTAGGCCATTGGGAAGGCCCCTGGACCCTGTGCCAGGGACCATGCTACAGCAGGAGCTATGGAGGAGAGCCGGCTCAGTGATTGTAACTTGCCAGCTCCCTCCCCTCCCAGAACAAGGGCTTCACAGACTTGCACCAGTACAGACCTGGTCTCTGGGCAGTGGAAGACATAGAGTAAGTGGTATACAATGGCTGAGACAGTGGTCGACAGCTAGGACAATCCTAGAGACATTGGGGAGCTGGGTAACACTGGGAGATGGGAGAAGCGAAGGGTCGCAACTGACCGTGACTCAGATAGTCACGGGACTACTCAGAGAATTGGGCTGAATGAAAATCCCAGTGATTGTCAGAATAGACTTCCCACAACCAGCAGAAATTCACTCAAAAAAAAGCTCTCAGCCGCTGTGCAATGACTTTTGGTGTGCCACCTCTGCAGCAGCTGGGACAGAGAAGGAGGAGGAGGAGAGGCACGATTTGCTCCAAATAAGGGCACCCCAAAAACTGATCAAAGCAAGGTAACTGGGGTCAAAGAGGTAGCAGTCCCTAGAGAGACTTCATTTAATAGGGGAACTAAACTGCCCTAAAAGGACTTTAGGCGTGTACAGTGCCTAAGCCTGCAAAGTGTGAGGATGAGGGGTGCAAGTTGATCCCACTCGGTGCACCTCACAGACTAATCAAAAGGTTGCACACCAAGGTAGATTAAAGGCGTCGGCCTGATGCATATAGACAGTGTAGACCTTGCCATGCTCTGAGGACTCAACTAGAGGCTGGGAACCAGGAAAAATTACAGCCCAGACACAGTCCCCATCCTTGCAGATCAAGAAGAAAAAACACATAAAAAGAAAAGTATCGGAGCCTACTCCTCCTCTGACTGCAGCATCAGGGAAGACCAGCAGAACCCACTTAGTGGGTTTAAAGTCAGAAGGAGGATTTTTAAAATCTTTTTTTCTCTTTTTTTCTTGTAAGTATAAGGCAATAATAAGACCTGGAACTGTGAAAGGACCAGACAGATCCAGAGAGAGATCAGAAGGCTAATGCCAATAACTGAGAAAAAAATTTCACATTGATATCCTTCCAAACATGCATTTTATTTTCCACTTTATTGTTGTTATTTTTAGTTTTTTAAATATATTTTAATTTTTTAATTTTTCTTCCTTACATTTAGTCTCCTTTGTTTTGCTTGATGGATTGATTTCATTATCTTACTAGTTTTTCTGTTCTCCCTTTTCTATTACATTTTAATTTTCCTTCTGTCACTGCAACCATATTCCAATAACACACTATTCTTGGTCTTTTAATATTTATTGTTTTTATTCAGCTTACATATTGCTTGTCTTATTATTGTTGTTCCAAATCCCACACAGCACCCTTCCAGAGTCACGGACCATTTCACTATCTTCCTGAGCTTTATTACTGTTGTGGTTAATTTTATGCTCTCCCACACTATCCCAAGATTCTTTTTTTTTAAAGATTTTATTTATTTATTTTTAGAGAGAGAGAAAGGAAAGGAGAAAGGGAAGGAGAGAAATATCAATGTGTGGTACTTCTCATGTGCCCCCTACTGGGACCTGGCCTGAAACCCAGGCACGCGCCATGACTGGGTGTCGAACCAGTGACACTTTGGTTTGTAGGTGTGTGCTCACGCGCCATGACTGGGTGTCGAACCAGTGACACTTTGGTTTGTAGGTGTGTGCTCAATCCACTGAGCTACACCCACCAGGGCTTACCCCAAGATTCTATCCCTTACTCTCACTATATCTCATGATCTAACCTTGCATAGGAATTCTGCTTTCTGGAGTTAGCTCTCATTGCCTCCCCCAATAAGAGTCTTATCCCTTTTTCACCTTTTATAAAAAGTGGATACTTGGTTGAATTATCACGCTTATTGTGGTACATCTCCAAGGATCTCCTATCTGTTCCCTAATTGTTAGTACTTTAATTACCATATAAAATTCCCCCACTGTCTTTTTCCATTTCATCTTCGCTCTGCCCCCGATCACATACAAGATCATGTGGGAGATGTGAATATCAGTAAACCTGCTGGAGGAGAAAACCCACAAACAAAGGAACCGCCAACAGGAAAAACCCAAGTACAACAAGACACCCCACCCAAACGAAAGAAAGGGAATACCTAGAGCACCCAGACAAGGAGATAATAGAGACCACACCACTGAATCCCACAGAACTCCAACCACAGAGGTTGACACTACAAAGATAACTGACAAAGCTGGAATCACATAATCGAACAAAAAGAGTCCCCAAAAATGAGGAGACAAAGAAAGAACTAACAACCAGGAGGAATAGAAGACTCCCCAGTAAAAGAACTGAATGAAATACAGGCAAGCAAACTATCAGATATAGAATTCAAAAGAATAGCGATAAGGATGCCCAATCAACTCACAGACAACTACAAGGAACTGAATGAGATCTACAACAATATGAAAAAGGAAAGAGAATTCTTAAGCAAGAACCAGGAAAAAATGAAGAATACAATTTATGAAATAAAAAAGCACTAGAAGGAAACACAAGCAGGCTGGATGAAAAGGAGGGCTGAATTAGTGAGCTGGAAGATTAGGTAGAAAGAAATACCCAGGTAGAGGAGCTGCATGAAAAAGACTCAAAAAATATGAAGATACCTTAAGGGGAATGTAAGACAACATGAAATGAAACAACCTTCGAATCACAGGCATGCCAGAGGAAGAAGAAAAGGAGCAAGGGATATAAACCCAGTTTCAAAAAATAATGCCAGAAAATTCCCGTAACCTGGAGAGGGAAAACAGCACACAAGTTCAGGAAGCACAGAGAGTCCAAACCAATATGAACCCAAAGAGGCCCGCTCCAAGACACATAATAAGTAAAATGCCAAGTTTTAAAGACAAAAAGAGAATCTTAAAAGCAGCCAGGGAGAAACAAGAAGAAACATACAAGGGTGCAAAGATAAGGTTAGCAGCTGATTTCTCCACAGAAATACTACAAGCCAGAAGGGAATGGCAAGGAATATTCCAGTAATGAAAAACAAAGACCTGCAACCAAGACTACTCTGCCCAGCAAGGCTCTCAATTAAAATGGAAGGAGAAATAAGAGTTTCCCAGATGAAAGAAGGCTGATAGAATCAACCTCCACCAAACCAGCACTGCAAGAGATGCTAAAGGAATTGCTATAAGAAGAGGAAGAAAAAGAGTGAGAGAGAGGAACACAAGTGCAAAGAGAGAAAAACGAATAAGTGCCTATCCATAATGACCTCAAATGTCAGTGGATTAAATGCTCCAATCAAAAGACATAAGGTAGCTGAATGGATAAGAAAACATGAATCTGCACATATGTTGCCTAGAGGAGACCCAATTCAGAAAAAAAGACCTACACAAATTGAAAGTGAAGGGTGGAAAAAAATTCCAAGAAAATGGACAGGAAAAAAAAGCTGGGGTAGTAATACTTATATCAGACAAAATAGACATCAAAACAAAGGTCATAAAAAGAGATCCTGAAGAGCACTACATAAAACTCTAGGGAAGAATCCATCAAGAAGACATAAACATTGTAAATGTATATGCACCCAACATAGGAGCACACAAATATACAAGGAAAATCTTGAACTGCAAGAAAGATGTAGACAGCAACACACTTATACTAGAAGATTTTAACACCCTGTTGTCAACAATGGATAGATCTCCTAAACAAAATATAAACAAGGATGTTGCAGCATTGAACAATGTCCTAGATCTAATGGACTTAACTAATATATATAGAACCTTTCATCCCAAAGAAGAAAAATAAACATGCCTTTCAAATGTACAAGGAACATTTTTGAAGATAGACCACATGATAGGACACAAAACAAACCTCAGCAAATTCAAGAAAATTGAAATCATATCAAGCAGTTTCTCATAACACAAGGGCCTGAAACTAGAAACCAACCTAAAGGAAAATATTAAAATACACTCAAACTTATGAAGACTGAATGACATGCTATTAAACATGAATGGGTTAGTAATGAGATCAAGAAATCAAAAACTTTCTGTAAACAAATGAAAATGAACATACAACTGTCCAAAACCGATAGGACACAGCAAAGGCAGTTCTGAGAGGGAAGTTCATAGTGATATAGGTCTACCTAAAAAAAACAGAAACATTTCAGATAAACAATCTAACACAACATGTACAGGATTTGGAGAAACAACAACAAACAAAGCCCAGAGCAAGTAGAAGGAAGGAAATAACCAAGATCAGAGCAGAATTAAATGACATAGAGGCCAAGAGAACAATTTGAAGCATCAATAAATCCAGGAGCTGGTTCTTTGAAAAGATAAACAAAATCGACAAGCCTTTAAGCAGACTCACCAAGCAAAAAAGTGAGAGGATGCAAATAAATAAAATTAGAAATCAAAGAGGAGAAATTACAACTGATGCCACAGAAATACAAAGGATTTTAAGAAATCACTACTAGTTCTCATTCACTGCCAATGTCCTGCCTCACCACTCGCACTCCCCACCACTGCCCCACAGAAAAGCTTCGATTACACAAAGTCCTTTGACAGATTAGGTCAGGTACCAGGTCACTGGCTCCTCATCCCATTCGGGTTTATGCCAAAGATGTAAAATTTGGTGCCGATGCCTGAGCCTTAATGCTTCAAGGTGTAGAACTTTCAGCCGATGCTGTAGTTGTTACTATGGGGACACAGGGAAGAATAGTGATTATCGAACAGAGCTGGGGAAGTCCCAAAGTAAAAAATGATGGTGTGACTGTTGCAAAGACCGTTAACCTAAAAGATAAATACAAAAATATTGGCACTAAAATTGTTCAAGATGTTGCCAATAATACAAACGAAGAAACTGGTGATGGCACCACTACCGTTACTATACTGGCACATGCTGTTGCCAAGGAGGGCTTTGAGAAGATTAGTAAAGGTGACAATCCAGTGGAAATCATGAGAGGTGTGATGTTAGTTGTTGATTATCTAATTTATGAACTTAAGAAGCAGTCCAAACCTGTGATGATTCCTGAAGAAATAGCTCAGGTTGCAACAATTTCTGCAAATGGAGACAAAGAAATTGGCAACATAATTTCCAACGCAATGAAAAAGGTTGGAAAAAGACCGTCCTCACAGTAAAGTATGGGAAAACACTGAATAATGAATTAGAAATTATTGAAGGCAAAAAGTTTGGTAGAGGTTATATTTCTCCATTGCTTTATTAATACAGCAGTAGGTCAGATATGTGAATTACAAGATGCCTATGTTCTATTGAGTGAAAAGAAAATTTCTAGTGTTCAGTCCATTGTAGCTGCTCTTGAAATTGCCAGTTCTCCCTGTAAGCCCTTGGTTATAACTGTTGAAGATGTCGAAGGAGAAGCTCTAAATACACTTGTTTTGAATAGGCTAAAAGTTGGTCTTCAGGTTGTAGTAGTCAAAGCTCCAGGTTTTGGTGACAATAGAAAGAACCAGCTTAAACACATGGCTATTTACTGGTGGTGCAGTGTTTGGAAAAGAAGGATTAACTCTAAATCTTGAAGATGTTCAGCTTCATGACTTAGGAAAAGTTGGAGAGGTCATTGTGTCCAGAGATGATGTCATACTCTTAAAAGGAAAAGGTGCCCCAGTTGATGTAACTCAGTGGGTTGAGCATCAGCCTGAGAACCAAAGGGTCTCCAGTTTGATTTCCCAGTCAGGGCACATGCCTGGGTTGCAGGCCAGGTTCTCAGTAGGGGATGCACAAGAGACAACCACACATTGATGTTTCTCTCCCTCTATTTCTCCCTTCCTTCCTCTCTGTCTAAAATAATAAAATAAATAATAAAAATTAGAATAGAAAAGGTGACAAGGTTCAAATTGAAAAACACATTCAAGAAATCATAGAGCAGTTAGATATCACAGCTAGTGAATATGAAAAAGAAAAACTAAATGAACATCTAGCGAAACTCTCAGATGGAGTAGCTGTGCTGAAGGCTGGTGGGACAAGTGATGCTGAAGTGAATGAAAAGAAAGACAGAATAACAGATGCCCTCAATGCTGTATGAGCTGCTGTTGAGGAAGGCATTTTTCTGGGAGGCGGTTGTGCCCTGCTTTGGTGCATTCCAGCTATGGACTCATTAACTCCAACTAATGAAGATAAAAAAATTGGTATATGAATTATTTAAAAAAGCACTCAGAATTCCTGCAGTGACCATTGCTAAGAATGCAGGTGTTGAAGGATCGCTGATAGCTAAGAAAATTATGCAAAGTTCCTCAGAAGTTGGTTACGATGTTATGCTTGTAGCTTTTGTCAATATAGTAGAAAAATGAATAATTGATCCAACTAAGGTTGTAGGAACTGCTTTATTGGATGCTGCTGGAGTGGCCTCTCTGTTAACAACAGCAGAAGTTGTAGTCACAGAAATTCCTAAAGAAGAGAAAGACCCTGGGATGGGCGTGATGGGTGGAATGGGAGATGGCATGTTTTAATCTCAGAATATTGCTTTCCCATTATTAATGAGAACTGTGACAGGAAGCTCAAGGCAGTGCTCCTCATCTAGAACTTCAGAGAAGTCAGTGGAAAGAAAAGACTAAAAAAAAAGCTGACTGATATTTGAGAAAATCCCTATAACCATCAGTTACTGGTTTCAGTTGACAACATACAACGGTTTACTGCTGTCATTGTCCATGCCTACAGAGAGTTTATTTTGTATTTTTGAATAAAAATGCATTTGTACATTCCTGAAAACTAAGTGTAAAAGCCATGTATCAATGTACTGCTTTCGACTTAAATCACTGAGGTATTTTTCCTATTATTCTCTTAAAATCAGGATTTTAGTGCTTGCCATCACCTGATGAGAAGTTAAGCAGCCTTTCTGTGGAACGCAAGAATAAGTATGTACAAAGGAGAGAAATATCCAATTATGTGACCTTTGTGTAAGAAATATCCAATTATGTGTCCTTTTACTTTTTTACTTTAAAGTAAAAAAAGGAGAAGAAATCACTATAAACTACTATATGCCAAGAAATTTGAAAACATGGGTGAAATGGACAAATTCCAGGAAAAATATAATCTTCTGAAACTGAATGAAGAAGAAATAGAAAGCCTGAACTGACTGATAACAGCTGGTGAAATCGAAGCAGTAATCAAAAAACTTCTGGCACACAAAAGCCCCAGACTGGATGGTCTCTCAGGAGAATTCTACAAAACATTTAAGGAAGAGCTAACCCCTATCCATCTAAGATTATTCCAAAAAATCCAAAAGATGGAAGACACCCAAACTCTTTTTATGAAGTTAGCATCATATGAATCCCAAAGCCAGATAAAGACACCACAAGGAAAGAAAACTGCAGGCCAATATCGCTGATGAACATAGATGCTAAAATCCTCAACAAAATATTAGCAAACTGCATCCAGCAACACATTAAAAAAACTATACACCATGATCAAGTGGGTCTCATCTCAGGGATGCAAGGATGGTACAATATTCACAAATCAATAAATTTAATACATCAAATAAACAGACAAAAACCATATGATCGTATTAATCAATGCAGAAAAAGCATTTGACAAAGTATAACACCCATTTATGATAAAAATACTCAGCAAAGTGGGAGTAGAAAGAGCACACCTCAACATAATAAAGGCTATATATGAGAAACCTACAGCCAACATCATCCTCAATGGGCAAAAACTAAAATCTTTCCTACTAAGATCAGGAACAAGACAAGGATGTCTGCTTTCACCACTTCTATTCAACATGGTATTAGAAGTCCTAGCCATAGCAATCAGACAAGAAAAAGAAATAAATGGCATCCATATAGGAAAGGAGGAAGTAAAGCTGTCATTGTTTGCAGATGACATGATTGTGTACATAGAAAACTCCATAGACTCCACCAAATCCTACTCAACCTAATAAGTGCAAATGGCAAGACAGCGGGATACAAAGTCAATATTCAGAAATTGAAGGCATTCTTGTACACCAACAATGAATTTTCAGAATCAAAAATCAGGAAAAAAAAATACCCATTCACTATAGCAACAACAACAACAAAAATAGTACCTAGGAATAAGCCTCACCAAGGAGGTAAAAGACATGTACTCAGAAAACTACAACGCTGAAGAAAGAAATTAAAGAAGATACAAATAAAGGGATGTATATACCATGTTCATAGATTGGAAGAATTAACATCATCAAAATGTTCATACTACCCAAAGCAATTTATAGATTCTATGCAATCCTTATTAAAATACCAATAACATATTTCACAGATTTAGAACAATCATTTCAAAAATTTATATAGAACCATAAATGACCATGAATAGCTACAGCAATTTTGAGAAAGGAGAATGAAGTCAAAGGGATCACAATACCTGATATCAAACTATACTACAAGGCTACTGTAATCAAAACAGTCTGGTATTGGCATAAAAACAGGCATACAGACCACTGGAGCAGAATACAGAGCCCAGAAATAAATCCATGTCTCTGTTGTCAATTAATATTTGAGAAAGGAGGCAAAAGTATAAACTGGAGTAAAAGTAACCTCTTCAACAAATGGTATTGGGACCTCTGGAGAGATATATGCAAAGAAAATGAAACTCAGCCACCAACTCACACCATACATAAAAATGAACTCCAGGTGGAAAAAAGACAAATATAAGTTGCAACACCATAAAAGTCCTAGAGGAGAGCATAAACATGAATATCTCAGATATTCCATGCAGCAACATTTTCACCAATATGTCCCCTAGAGCAAGGGACATAAAGGAAAGAATAAAAAAATGGGACTTCATCAAAATAAGAAACTTCTGCACGGTTAAAGAAAACATCAGCAAAATGAAAAGGGAACAAACCTTATGGGAAAATATATTTGCCAATGATACATCAGGCAAGTGTTTGATCTCCAAAATGTATAAAGAACTCACAGGACTCCACTCCAGGAAGACAAAAAAAAAAATTAAGAAATGGGCAAAGGACCTGAACAGACACTTCTCCAAAGAGAATATACACAGGGGCCAGAGACATATGAAAGGATGCTCAGCATCACTAGCCATCAGAGAGATGTAAATTAAAACCACAATGAGATACCACTTCCCACTGCCAGAATGGCTATCATAATCAAGTCAACAAACAACAAGTGTTAGCAAGGTTGTGGAGAAAAGTGAGCTCTAGTATACTGTTGGTGGGAATGCAGAGTGGTGTAGCCACTGGGAAAAATGGTATGGAATTACCTCAGAGAACTAAAAATGGAATTGCCTTTTGATTCAGCAATTCTACTGCTGGGATTTTACCCTAAAATACCAGAAACACCAATTCAAATGAACCTGTGCACCCCAATGTTCGTAGTAGAACAGTTTACAATAGTCAAGTGTTGGAAGCAATCTGGGTGTCCATCAGTAAATAGGTGGATCAAAGAACTGTGGTTCATTTACACAATGGAATACTACACAGCAGTAAGAAAGAA
>PVJD01016766.1:0-19849 GCA_004026545.1 Mormoops blainvillei
ATGCCCACCTTACGGGACCACTGGGAGGCGACACGTAGGTGAGCAGTTTGCAGACTAAAGTGTGATGTGTGGGTAGATATGATGTATGTATTCATGTTATAATTTTTACATGAAAAGACGTGTCTTTAGAAAAAGGGGGCTCTGCCTTTGCAGAAACAGAACCTAAGCTGGAATCAGGGGTAGTATGACAGGTGTAACATAGGCTCCCAGAGAAGTCGGGGTGACACGAGATCACAAGATACCTGCTAGTGGAAGCCTGAGAGGCTCCTTCGAACTGGCGCCAGGGTCTTGAGGACCAAAGCCGTGTCAACCATTGAGGACGTGGTTAAGCATTTTCCGTGATTTTCTTTGAGAAAAGCTAATGACAGTGGCCGTAGCAGAAAGAATCAGCAGACGGCAGACCTGGATGTGAAGCCTGTCACTTTCTCGCTGGTTGAACTGGGGCAAGCATGTGGTGAGCCTTTTCAAGCTCAGTTTCCTCACCTGTAACGTATGGGTTGGGGAAGCCGGTGGAGAGGGGCTGGCGAGAGGTCTGCGCGGGATTTGTGTTGGTTCTGCCCTCCCTCCCGGGATCCCTCCAAACCCCATTTCACAACACTGTCTCAGGACACCAGGTGGACCCCCAGTTTGCAGAATGTGGCTCAGGAGCTGGCACAAGAAGCTTCCCCAAGGCAACCCAACCTAGAATGTTCTCCATGTGCCTCTTCCTCTGCTGAGTCATGACGCAAAGAATTTACGGGGAACTTGCTGGATGCCGGCCTTAGTTGGGTACAGTGAGAGTCTGAGGAAGTAGGATGCTGACAGCAATCACTAGTCAAGCACTTTATATGAATTAACTCATTTAATCTGCATATCCGCCCTAGAATATAAACACCGTCGTGTGGCAGAATAAAGATGGCTGTATTTTCTTTGACGCTCTCCCCATTAGGAGCTGAAGGGTATGCCCTTCCCCATGAATCTGGGTGGCCTGGGACTGTGTTGGCCAACAGAATAAGGCAACATGATGCTATGCAAGCTTTAAGAGCACTGGCAACCTCCGCGTGGACTTTGGGAGGCCTGAGTTGCCATGTACGAAGTCCAATGACAGGGAGATCACCTGGAGAGGCCCAGAAACCGCACGGAGAGAGTAAGAGTCCCGAGAGGACCCGCCGAGCCCTGGCTTCCGGCTGTTCTGCCAAGGCACTGGGCACGGGTGAGGGCTTCTTGACCCTGTGGGCCAGAGCAGTGCCCTCCTGAATACCGCCAAGCGACCCAGTCCGCTCCATGAGGCGCAGACGGCTCTCCCCGCGGAGCCCTGCAGCTTTGGGAAACCCGGCACTCACAACTGGAGCCGGGTCTGTCTGCATGGAGGCTGCCCGGTGACTGTAGAATACCGGCAGCACCCCGGCCTCTGCCCACTAGGGGTCAGCAGTGTCACCCTCCCAGCCCCACCCCCATGGGACAACTTAAAATGTCTCCACACTTCCAGGTGTGCCCTGGAGGACAAATTCGCCCGTGGTCGGGAACACCACTTAGGGCTCTCCCGCCCAGCGTGGCGGCCACACGTGGCTGTTGAGCACTTGACATGTGGCGAGTCTGAAATGAGATGTCTGTTCATGTAAAACACACATCAGATTTGAACGCTTACTGTGAAAAGAAAAGAACATGTCTCATTATTTACCTTTAATATTTATGGTTGGTTGAAATGATTATCTTTTGGATATATTAGGTTAAATAGAATATATTATTAAGATTAATGTCATCTACACTCGTGTTAACTATTTCTTATGTGGCTATGAGAAAATTGGAACTTGCACGTGGAGCTCTTGTCACATCTCTATTGGACAGCAGGGGGTGACGACCGGTGGCCCACGAGCTGGGTGACAGCGCAGAATGCGGCGTCAGACCCGCTTGTGGTCGCGTGCCGGCACCGCTGCTTCTCAGCTCTGTGACCTTTGGTGAGCCACTTAACCTCTCTGGGTCTCACAGAAGAAAGTGACGGTCACTTTCTTCTGGACCTCAGATAAAAGTTTCCAGACTCTGGGGTGGGACAAACTTTGTAAGATTGTGAAGTTGAAGCTGGATTGCTTTCTGGGTTATTTCTTGATGGGTCCCCCTGGGGCATTTGGGTTGTTCTCACCATCAGGTGGTGCCCTGGGCCAACCCCCTTTCCTGCCTCTGCTCCCCAAGAGAGCAAAGTGTTTCTCAGGGACGCATACAGTCAAAGACACCGCCTCACCCCTGCAGTGTGAGCGGTGGAGCGGGTAGATTGCTTTCCCAGACCGGCAGTTTGTTCCCTGTGGGTAATTCAGTCCCCCGGTGAGGAGGGGCAGGGGGGCCGGGAAGGCGGGTCTGTGCCCAGCATCTCCTCCCCACCCCTCCCCCGCCCCTTCTCCCCAACACCTCCTTGTCTCCTTACACTTTGTTTAGTTTACCCTACACTGGGCAATTCACACACCTGTCTAATGTCTCCCCTTCTGTTTTGGCATCTGAACCTATAAATAGTTCCCAGGCGAAGTCCCGACGCGTCATGACAGTGTGTTCTGTCTTCCTGTTCCCAGACTTGAATCCTCACCTACACATTGCTAAATATGGAAGCACACCGTCCAAAATGTAGAGCCTTTATTACAGCTTGGACGGTGTGGTGGCAGCTGCTCCAGACGTGACTGCCAACGGGGGGTTCAGCCGTGAGTTAAGCATGTGGTGTGATCCAGGCAAGGTCCTGGAGCTGGGACAGCAGAAAAAGGCAAGGTCTGGCCCCTGCTTCCTGGGAGCTTCATCCGGGGCCGGGTTCGGGCCTGTGAACACATCAGTGGGGCATAGTCATGCTGTCTAGTGGGGCGTGCCTGGGGCCAGAGGGAGGGCGGGCATTCTGCCCGGGAAGGCTTCTCCAAAGGTAACATGGGCCTGATGGGGGAGATGGGTGGCTCTTGGGGAGGTAACTCTGCTAGTTGACCAGTGAAGCAGGGACCCGATGCACTGGGACTCCCTCCCTCCACCCCACTCCTCCTCTCCTGAACAAAAGATGCTCCCCGTGGGCTGAGGGCCAGGTACTTAACCTCTCTGAGCCTCAGTTCTTTGCCTATAAGATGAGGATAATGGAGTTGTGATGATTTGAAATGTAGAGGTTGGTACACAGTAGACACTTGATAAATGGGAGATGATATTATCATTGCTATTAATATTGTTACTGAAACCTTGAAAACAGGAACCAACTGTTATTAATCAAGAAGCTCAAAGCCCACGCTGGGGTGGGGAGAAGTAGCGATCAAAACCTGGATTCCGGAGCGCGCCAGAGGCAAACTCCGGAAAGCACCCAGGCTGATCCTCTCTCCTGGGAGGAGGATGCACCCTCTCTGGCCCTCGGTTTTCCCATCTGTGCAGTGGGGGAAGTGGGACCAGAGCTGTCTCTAAGGGCCCTTTGCCCAGGTTTCCAGTGGTTTCCTGCCCACTGGCAGGGACGTCTGGGCACGGTCGGGTCTCTCGTCTGAGCAAATTTGGAGTGCAGAACTCAGTGAAAAGGCGTTGCTGTGCCTTTTTCATCCTAAAATTCTTAAGATGTAATCAAGAGTCAGTAGCGCCTCATGCCAACCACAGCTAGCAGGGGCGGCTGCACAGCTCGGGCGCCGCTCCAAGGTGCCTGGCAGGGGAGCTGCGTGGCGGGGCGAGATCCAGCTGGCGTTCCACCTGTCCCAGTGTGCACTTAGTGAAGGGCCACAGCCTCCTAGGGAACGAGGCACTTCTCTGCTCCTTGGTCAGACCCTGCAGCAGGACACAGGGAGCATTTGGAAGCAGCCCCTGCTTGGACCCCTCACCATGGCGACCAGATCCTCCTCTGTCCCTTTCCTGTCGGCCTCTGGCCAAAGGTGCCTTGGGTAGAGGCTTGCTGTGCCCCCTACTCTGCGCAGGAGGTACTGCAGCTCATCCAGCCCCAGGGGCCCATGGCTGGCGGAGACAGGGAGAGGGGGTCGGCACTTCGGGGCTGGAGTGGGTGTGGGCCTTTACACAGAGAGGCTCAGGCAGGCTGGTAGACAGACAGTGAAGGGGCTGCAGGGCCAGCCAGTGACCCAGAGGCCAAGGTACCCACCCAGGACTGTCAGGGACAGCCGGGGAGAAAGGAACTGATTCAGTACCTTTTCGAATCAGCGTTCTCTCCCAGCTCCCTGAACCCTAACTTGTCCCCCTACCCTTTACTCCCTACCCACGACAGACCTTCCAGACCTCTGGGTTATCTTTTCACTCAGAGCCTCCCTGGGGGATACCACACTCCAGGCTCTGCGCTAGGAGCTGGAGGGCCAGGGAGGTACTCTTGTCCTCACAGGGTAGGTAGATAGAAGTCAAGGTCTTTGGTCTCAGGACACGTGGTGAGTGGAGCCAGCAGCCCTTCCCCGGTCCGTCCTGCCCAGGTTTGGGCTTTGCCGGAGCAGGAACAAGAGCTCGGCCCCGTCCGTGCCCCAGTCCTTATGTGGCTGGGCACCAAGTCTGCCCAGAGAACGCAAGAGACCTGCCGCCCAGGACAGGCTCGTCGGATTTCTCGCTTATCCTGGCAGCGATGGCCGAAGCCCGAGTCTCCCAGCCCCTTTCCTTCAGGCAGGGAGAGTGTGTCCTCCCATCCCTTAGATGAGGCCAAGCATGTGGGCGCCAGAGGCGAGCCTGGAACCACGGGGTCCCCTGGACCCCCGAGGAATGGCTACTCTCCCCACGTTTGTGCCTGGAAAGAGGGGAAGTAGTTTTCCTCTGCTACAGAAAGTCGGGCCTTTGGATGGGCCCAATGGTGGTAGCAAACAGCCCTTTCTCCATCTCAGCCACAAACTGTCCAGGGGATGGTTCCCATGGCAACTGTGGTGTTGCCGGGCAGCAACGGGTTCTGCCAAGGAAAAGGCCACTGTGACCTTCCAAGTGGGGCACGAGCTGAGGGGGTGTGAGGGGCACGTGGGAAAGCGGGTCTGGCCCTTCCTGTCGCCCCATCTGCAAGCGCCCCGCCCTCCTACCCCCACCTGTGAACCACTCCCTAGCCTCTGGCCCTGCTGACCTTTTGTCCTCAGGGTCTGCACTCCTGGCATTTCCTGGCAGGGACCCAGCTCGGTCATCTAGCACCCCTTTTAGGAAGGGGGATCAGAATCCCTTAGGCTCGGCCTTCCAGCCCGTTCTGCGTGCTGGGTTTCAGGGAGGGTCAGCCCAGCAGTGTCATGTAAGGCTTTGACGCAGAGCCACTTCCTGGACCCACCAAAGCCGACCCTCCTTCCCCCAGCCAGATGTGATGGCCTCTTCTTTCCAAAGGTGAGCCCTCGGAGAGGTCCACGATGCCTGTCCTGTCAACACGTGGTCCTGCCTGCGACCCTCTGGGGACACTTACCTCCTGGGGCAGTTCACTGCTCCTTCCGTAAATGGGCGTATGGAGGCCTGGCTACATGCAAGGTTTTCTCTGAGATGAAATCGATGAGCGCCTCTCCCACCTTCCCCGCAGTGTATGTTCCATCATCAAAAGAGTCTCTAGGCCTCAGATAGGTGCTCCGGATGGCCCTGTGGAGACCACAGCAAATTCCCTGTCACACTTGAACTTGTGAGGCTTCCTCTCAGTTTCTACCCATTTCCCATTCATTTCCGGAGACTTGGAAAAGGATGACTATTTGTCAGTGAATGATTACCTAATGGAAATGTCCTAGCTAAAGAGTGACTGTGACCCAGCCTTTCAAAGGAGGGTCATAATGGGAAATTTATTAACAAGCGTAGTCCACCGAAATGCCTTGGAACAGCGATCTCTTGGGTTAACATGGCCATCTGCTAACAGGGAAGACTGGGTTTATGTTTCTCCAGTAAATGTTCACTGTACAATCTTAGTAACCCTGGGCAAGGGGTAGCCTCAGTCCACAACGTGGGGACAGGCTCGGGCGAACAGATGTTCATCCTTCATTTTAGCAAAAACAGGTCAGCCTCTCACGACGGCACGTGTCAGTAGCCGTTCTCTGCTCAGAGTGAACATGATGTGGGAAGGTTTCCATTTGTCAGGGTCACTCACCTCAGTCACTGGAAACTTGTGGCAATTAAAATCAGCGTGTCTGAAGTTTACCTTTGCCCCGTCCATGAAGAAAGTGCCCATTAAGGGAATTCATAGTGTCAGGAAGACTGCAGAGGGGACTTTGGCCTAGATTAAAGTAGTAACTAGTTTACAGACCCATTATGCATTAATTGTAACACTAGATTCTGCCACATACAAATGAGAGTTGACTGTTAATCATAACGGGTTGGAAATAGCCCTGCAGAATCATTTATATGGGACCAGTTGAGTCCTTATTATTTTGCAGACAAACTTGGACAGCATTCATTTCCTTTATTCGTAAATGTTTGAAAGACCCTGTTAAGAGGATGAAAAGACAAATTACAGACTGGGAGAAAATATTTGCAAATCAACAACTGATGAAGGCCCGCGTATCTAGAATAAGAACTCTAAAAACTCAGCATTAAAAATGGGGAAAGGATCGGAAGGAACACCTTTCCGAAGAATATGCACAGATAGCGGATTAGCATGTGCAAAGATGCTCAACGTCAGTAATCATCGGGGGACGCAAATCAGAACCCTCCCACCCTCCCACCCCTGAGCCGACGCTCACACCCGCCTGGGCAGCTGCCATCGAACAGACGATAGCAAGTGTTGAGGGGTGTGGAGAAAGTGGAACCTTCGTACATTGCTAGTGAGAACGTAAAGTGGAGTAGTCACGCTGAAAAACAGTTTGGCAGTTTCTTAAACACGTAGTTACCAGATGACCCAGCAATTCCACTTCCAGGTATATACCCAAGAGAAATGGAGACCTGTGTCCACACAAAAACTTGTATACCGGTTTCATCAGCATTGCCTGGTGTAGCCAAAGAGCGGAAACAACTTGAATATCCGCCCGTGATGGGTAGATAAACAAAAGGTGGTCTGCCTGTACGATGGAATGTTATTCAGCCGTAAAGAGGAAGGAAGGACTGACCCATGCTACAAGGCGGACCAGCGTGGAAAATATTATGCTGAGTGAAAGAAGCCAGACAAAGAGGACCGCATATTGTGACTCCATTTATGTGAAATGCCCAGAAGAGGCAAAGCCCTAGGGACAGAAGGCAAATAAGCCGTTGCCAGAAGCTAGGAAGAGGAGGAAGGGAAAGTGGCTGCCAATGGGCCGGGGCTTCTTTGGGGGCTGATGAAAATATTCCGAAACTGATTTTAGTGATAGCTGCGCAGCTCCATGAATATAGTAAGACCATTTACTGTGTGCTTTAAATTGGCGAGTGGTCTGGTATGTGCATATCTTTTTTTCTTTCTGTCCTTTTCCGAGGAGATGCTAAGAGGGGAAGGGAGGGAGAGGGAGAGAAATATTGATCAGTTGCCTCCTGTACGCACCCCAACCGGGAACTAAACCCACGACCTAGGTGTGTACCCTGACCAGGAATTGAACCCACAACCTTTCGGTTTACAGGGCGATGCTCCAACCAACGAAGCCACACCGACCAGGGCTGGTATGTGAATATCTTAAGGGATTTTAAGAAAACCTCAACATTAAAAAAAAAAACCCAATTAGAAAATAGACAAAAGACGTAAATAAGACATTTCACCAAAGAGGATAGATACACAGATAATAAATAACCACCTGAGAAGATGTTGAACATCTTTTCAAAATCCGAAGTGGAGAAATGCAAATCAAAGTCATATTGACATGTCACTCTACACCTACAGCTAAAACAGTGGCTGAAATAAAAAAATAGCATGGGAGAGACTGGACGACGCCCACTCTGCAGGTGGGACCCTGGAATGGCGTGGCCACTCTAGAGTGTAGTTTGGCAGTTCCTTGGGTGGACTTACCACGTGACCTAGCAACAGCACTCCCGGGCACAGATCCTCCAAAATGGAAAGCATAGTTTCATGCAGAAACGTGTACATAAATGTTCATTGTAGCTTTATGTGCAGTCACTCGAAACTGGAAACTCCCCAGATGTCCTTCCGTGGGTGAGTAATCAGGCCAACAACACTGCATCCGAACCATGGGCTACTCCCCAGCGCTAAAAAGGGGCGGGCGATTGGCCCAGTCAGCAGCCTGGGGGACCCCTGAGGAAACTCTGCTGAGTGAAAAAAGCCAGTCTCAAAGGCTCGTATACTGCGGGATTCTGTTTGTGAGACAGCCGTGAAATAACATCACCAAAGAGATGGAGAACAGATTAGTAGCTGCCAGTGTTACAGGGGGAGGGAAGGGGGAGCCTTGCGGTGATGGTACAGTGAAATATCTTGATTGTGGTGGTGATTTCAGGCAGCTACGCACAGGATACAAGTCATAGTACTATAGGAACACACACACGCGCACAAGCCCGTGTAAATCCGGGCGAAGGGTGCCCAAGGCTCCCCTGCACATCCCTGCGACGTGTGCATCTGTAAGTATTCCAAAATAAGACATTCTGTAAGTAAACAATTAAATACACATTTCAGAGTCAGTATGCGAAGCACCACGCCTGCTACTGGGCTGACCATGGAGGAGACACACACAGTCCCTGTCCTTGGCAGTTCGTGCCTTCTATTGAGTGATAAGATGGGATTCTGTCACTCAGTGTACTAGCTTTCCGGGGTTTTTTGTGGATATTTCCTTTTGACACTGGGACTTTAAATGCTCAAAGCCATTCCGGCATGTGTGGACCTGGTATCTGTCCCCTGTCCCCACTCAGCCTTGATGGCAAGTCATAAGGTGAAAGTTTTCCTCTTCTCTAAGTGGAGGCAGAGTCCTGTTGTTGTCACCTATTGTCACCTCAGGACCTGCCAGATGCTGCCGGCTGGTACCCATTTCTGTCCTCACCCTTTGAAAGAAGTGGTTAGATAGGGCCTGGTGCGTTCCCACCAAGGTTTCTGCTGAGGGCCCCTGGAGACCATACACAGTGGGGGGGTCACTGCTCGCACTTTTCAAAGGTGACCCACTGGCACTGGCATCTTTGTTGGGAGGAGCCAGCTGTCTGGGTCCCTTGAGCTGCTACCAAGGGCAAAGTGGGCTCTTTCTGAAGGTGGCCTGTGGGCAGCTGAGCTGGGGGGAGGATTAGAGGCGACATGGGTGGCGGGTGTGGGGGCTTGTCAGCTGTGTCCAGCAGGGCTGTGAGCGGCTTTATAGAAACATTTATAGAGAACTCTGGAAAATGAGAGGAAAATATAGGGAATCTCTACAGTTTCTCTGCTTACAGAACTCATAGATGCTCATTATAAAACTCCCAGAAAAACTTAATACAGGCAGTGAAATTGTCTAAGCTGTGTGCACTTCTCTTTTTCTTAATAATGGCTGTGTTGAGACGTATTCATTTAATGCGTCCTATGCTATAAATTCACCCATGTAAGGCGTACGATCCAAAGGCTCTACTGGATGCTGAGGGAGACTCAAACTGGGGCCAAGCCCTGGCCCTGGCATGTGGGGGCCCCTGGGAGAGGGGGGTGCCTTGGTGTGAAGGGAGCAATTCCCACCATCAGGATAGGGTGGATGTGGGCAGCTGCTGGGGCTGGGGTAGAAGAGGTCTAAGGAGACAAACATGAGCCTTGACCCTTGCTTGTGATTTTTAAAATCTACTATTTTGAGCCCCGACTGGTGTGGCTCAGTGGATTGAGTGCCGCCCTGCGAAGCAAGGGGTCGCTGGTTTGATTCCCAGTCAGGGCACATGCCTGGGTTGCAGGCCAGGTCCCCAGTAGGGGGTGTGCGAGAGGTAACCACACACTGATGTTTCTCTCCCACTCTTTATTCCTCCTTTCTTCTCTAAAAATAAATTTTTAAAAAATCTTCAAAAAAAAAAAACAGGAGGTAAGACTCCCAATCCCATTTTAAAAAAACAAAAATCGACCGTTTTGACAGTAAAAAGGTGATTGGCCACTATGTCTAGAAGGGCGCTGCCCGTCCTCTGTGCAACAGTGAGTGAGCCCTGGTCCCTGCACTCGAGGAGCTGACCAGCAAACAGGCGTCGAAAAGTCCACTAGAAGTACGGGCTTTATACAGAGGGCCAGAGGGCACAGAAGAGGGAGTGACTGACTCCGAAAGGGTTTGTTTGCGTTGTGCAATGGCCGGACCGCGTCTCCAAGGCAGGAAGCATTTAACCCTTGAGCACGTCCGCCTGGTGTAGGAGTAGGGCTTTCTGCGGCACCGTGACTAACCCCCTTGAGGGATTCCTGCGCAAGGGCTTCATGTTTCTGTTTTACGGGGAGAATGGTCTCTACTACCTCTCGCAGCTGGCAGGTCTTTTGTCCCCAGGCTCCCTTGGCCCGTGCTCAAAAGGGAGTCGGCGATGTACCCAATGCCAGCACTAGATGGCGCTGTGGGCCGTGCACCGCTACTAAATCGGAGGGTGCTGATTCCGTGACTGTTTCTCACACTTCGGTCATTTGTAGGCTTCTTCAGAGCACCTCCCGTACTGTGATCTACTTAACATCTCTCTTTAAATGCCCTTTTAAATTTTTTATATCTATCCTCAAGGGAAACCATGATCTCTTTACCATAAATGGACGATGATTTTTTTTTTTAAATCACATCAACTGTTTAGAGCAGTGTCCAGTCTGTGGAAAGAGGGTGAATATAAAAATAAAGCTGTTAGAACAAAACCTGTTGGCTTTGTATCCCCTATACCCACCTCACAGACCACCAGTGCAGTGAAATGCTGTCCTAGGCTTTGAAAGTGGGATAGCCAGCCAATGTCACCTGGACGCATGTGTGCTCGGGGTTGGAAGGGCTCTTTCCCTTGGCAGGTGGAGGAACTGAAGTGGGGGCAGGGGCAGGGGCGTGCCCAGAGTCACACTGTTGATCCCAGCGTCAGAGCCAGGCCTGGGACCAGGTCCTGCCTTCCCTTCCACCCCACTAATGCTTCTAGAAGACCCTCAGGAAAGTGGAACTGAAGTGTGAGGCACGCATGTTTCTCGGCCCCTCTGATACCTGAGGAAGTTCACTGGGGGAGTCCTCAGTGCAGGGAGCGTCCCTGTTTGGCAAATGAAGTCCGGGGTGAGAGTCAGGAGTCATAGGGGTTGGTGGTGCCGAGACCACTTGGTGAGCACCTCGCTCAGCTTCTCTGGGCCCCTTGCCCTGAGGGTCCGATGCCACGCACTCTGACCAGTGCACCCCCAGCTTCGGGCGCTGCTGCTCCCGCCGCCGAAAGGCCAGCACTCCAATTCCCCCGTGAGGGCATATGCCTGGGCTGCAGGCAGGTCCCCGGTTGGGGGCGCACAAGAGGCAACCGATTGATGTTTCTCTCGCTCTCTTTCTCCCTCCCTTCCTCTCTCTCTAAAAATAAATTTTAAAAATCTTTTTTTAAAAAATGCCAACAGCCAACACAACAATAGTCATCCAGTGTGAACAAATCAATATGAAACCTATTTTTGGTCAGATCAGCAAAAAATAATACACTTTTTGGTGTGCCGCAGAATTTTAGTCATTAGCTTATTTGTGCCAGGAGATGAAAAAGGTTGAAAAAGGTTGAAAATCACCAGTGTAGGAGTTCATTCTTCACTACCCTGGGTCCAGTTGGCAGCTGTTGTGTATGTGGCTCCTGCAGGCCAGGCAATGCGGTAGTGAACTTGGACCCTCCTTCCCTCTGATGGGGACATTCATCCAAGGCCTTTGTCATCTCTCCCCAGTATTGTACCTGGAAGGCTCAGTTCTTGTGTTTGAGGACATCTTCAGACTGATCGCTTTCTACTGTGTCAGTAGGTGAGTAGACCTGGCCCCAAGGGGGGGGGAGTCTGGTTGCAACAGATGTCCATGCAATGCTGGGTGGGAGCGGGGAGTCCCAGGGAGGCCCCCACAGGGAAGGGTGCAGCCCACAGGATGCAGAGTGGGGACAGTCCCTGGCTTTGCCCGGGTAACCATGGAGGGTGCTGTTAGTTGTGCTGTTTTCTTGGCCCTGCTGGTAAGGACCCTTCCTCACCACCACATGCTCCCTGGCTCGCTGCCCAGCGCCTTAGCTTCCCATGTCCCGGCTTCTGGGACAGTTTGGAGTCCTGTGTGGACCCAGTGCACCCTGTGGAGAGATTATAGAAGGAACTTCCTGTAGGGGCAGCAGGAAGGGCCGATACCCCTCGTGGGAGAGCTTGTGATCGCTGAGCCGCTGCCAGGTGGAGTGGGTGTCTGGTAACCACCCTCCAAGCCGCTCTGTTTATTTAGAACCGGTTGCAGGTCAGCAGGCCTTTAACAGCACATCTCGGTGCCAGAAGCTGATGGCTCAAGCTACGGTGTCTTGACAGGGACTGTCTGGAAGCTGGGCAGATGTCTTGGGATCCAGGGCTCCCAGCCTACTTCTCTCTGCTTCAAAAAGACCGCCTTTGCTCCTTGGGTTCAAACCACACTCAACCCAGAACACCACCCCCACCTGCCCAGACCCCGCTGGGCCCTCTGGGTAGACACGGTGGGGCTGATAATGACAGTTGCTAACAGCTGCTGCCTATTGAGGGCTTTTCAGGTACCCAGCACTGAGAGCTCTTATAACCATTATCATTTTAAATCTTGCAAACAATTACACGAGGTATGTGCTCTTGTTATTCCCATTTTATAGAAGAGGAAACTGAGACGGAGAGAAGTGACTTGCTCAAGGTCACACAGCTGGTAAATGGCAGAGTGGAGATTCAACACAGATAAAGCTCCAAGGTCCATTGTGCACATCCTGCAATAACTCTGATGACCTAACGTGTCCCTCCAGGCCCACAATGCAAAGGATCAGAGGCCCTGGCGCTTTCTAAGTTATGACACATCCAGCTCTTGGGAGACTGGCCTTCCCTGTTCTGTGGAGTTCTTGCCTTAGCAGAAGGCGCCTAGCACCATGTTTGGCACATTCCAGGTGCTTTGAATGAATGAATGAATGAACAAACGAGACAATTGCAGAGCCCAGAACTAGAGCTGGTGACTTCATCTCTCTGAGTCTCAACTCCTTCTTATGTAAAACAGAACGAGAACCGGGTGGAGAGCTGCTGGAGGAGGGAATGAGACAGACAGGCAGCACACTGCCTGACACCCAGTAGGAGCTCTGGTGTTTCCAATGGGTTGGACCATTGAAGGGTATGCTGGGGTGATGACTTCGTGTGTCCAGGGGGACCTAGGGCCATAGTCACCAGGCTCACCACCGTCATCCCCCAGCCTCTCCTCCTGAGACCGCTTTTTACCCACATTCCAGAAAAGCAGGTGTCTGTTCACCTGCCCTTGAACACCCAGGGGACCCACAAGGAGGGCACAGGGCACTCCTGTTTTCGGGGATGGGAGGTATCAGCTCCAAAGTCACCTCTGAGGAGGGTGGTGCTGGGGGAGGAAAAGCGCCAGGCTGGGAGTTGGAGACTCATTCCCAAACTGGGTGACCTTGGGCCAGTCTCCGACCTTCCCTGGCCCCAATTACCTCATCTGTCAGGGAGTGGTAGCCAAGACGGGACATCAAAGTGTGAGAGCTCTGTGGGTCTAGAAGTCTGTTGGGTTGGCCAAAAAATTCGTTTGATTTTTTTTCTATAAGATGGCTCTAATAACGCTTAGTTGTCTTTAACTTCATTTGAAACAATTTTGTTAGATTGTATTGTGACAGCTGCCCTATCAGCATGCACTTTTAAAAAAACTTATCAAAATTGGTGAATTTCTGTGAGCCATTTTAGTATTGAAGATGGAAGAAAATACACAACATTTTCAGTGTATGATGCTTATTATTTCAAGAAAGGTAAAAACACAACTGAAACGCATAAAAAGATTTGTGCAGTGTATGCAGAAGGTGCCGACATTGATCGAATGTGTCAAAAGTGGTCTGTGAAGTTTCATGCTGGAGATTTCTGTCTGGATAATGCTCCACAGTTGGGTAGAGCAGTTGAAGTGGATAGTGATCACACTGAGACATGACTTGAGAACAGTCAATGTTATACCAGGAGGAAAGTAGCCGACATACTCAAAATATCCAAATCAATGAAGTTATTGGTGAAAATGAAAAATGTTCTTTTACATTATGGAAAAAAACATATGGACTTTTTGGCCAACCCCTTACAACACTGCCCTGTAGGCTTCTTCCGAACCAGGTGCCGGAGGCAGCAGGAAGTGAACCGAGAGGCACCTCTCTGGGACCTGTGGGCTGTCTCTTGCAGGGCCCTGCACAGAGGGGCAATGTGACCAATGCAAAACACTCGGGTGACAAACGCCAGGCCTGGCTCTGAGGTCTGTGTCCTCAGCACCACACAGCACTGCCGGCCCAGCCCACCTCGCCTCCTTCACAGAACCTGCTACCCCGTGGGCCCTGTGGCCTGGGCCGGCTGCCCGTTCATCGAGCACGTTCCCCACGGTAGCATGGACCAGCCCTGACACAGTGAAGCGGGCGCGATGAGGACTTCATCAGAGCAGGAGGCCCCGTCCTTCTCCGTCGAGCACTCATGGGGAGCATGTGCCGCCCCCCAACAACTCTAAGCTGGTAGAAGGCACAAGTTCCACTTCAGGGTGCTCACCCCAAACCTAACGCAAGCCCCAATGCCCCAGGCTGCATGGCGGACTGGTGAGGGTTCTAGAGCTGGTAAAACATGCAGACTCCTGGGGCCACCCCGGAGATGCTGACTCAGTGGGCCTGCGGTAGGGAGCAGGACTCTGCATTTGTAATTACACGTGGGGCGTACCTTTATAACAAGCCTGTCTGCGAACCAGCATTTGCGAACTGCTACCAGGCAAGGGA
Organism: Mormoops blainvillei; assembly: GCA_004026545.1. Classification (NCBI taxonomy): domain Eukaryota; kingdom Metazoa; phylum Chordata; class Mammalia; order Chiroptera; family Mormoopidae; genus Mormoops; species Mormoops blainvillei. The sequence goes on from PVJD01016766.1 coordinate 14,641, forward strand.
GAGTCGTAGCTTTGCCGGGGTCTCCCAGGAGCAGACTTTGAGAAGAGGGTTCACGGGCAGGTGACACTAATAAGACTTGCCCCCAAGGAGAAAGTAGCAGGGAGGGAGGATGGGGACAGGAGAGAAGTCCAGCAATGATGCGATTACAGGGACCGCCCCAGCCTCAGCCAGATCCCACCTGCAGCTCTGAAGCATAAAGTGGACTTCAAGGGCTGGGCTTCTGAACCCCCAAACCAGCCAACCAGCCAGCCAGCCAGCCCACCCCCAGGTCCCCCCAGCATCATGTGGCCAGTGGGGCAGACAGTGAGGCTCCAGTGTGCAGGACAAACCTCTGAGGGTCACAGGTGCCAGCAGTCTTCAGCAGCAGACCCCGCAGAGGCTGTGCGTAGAGCAGGTAAAGACATCCGAGAGGCCCGGGTGGGGTGGTGGCAGTGACAAGGCATCTGCCTCGAATCAGGCCCTGTGGGGCGAGCCACCAACAGAGTTCTCCCTAAGCCTGCAGCGGTCCTGTTGGAAGGCATTCTTATCTCAGAGCCGCTAATCTGCATGTGACGCCGCCTCCAGGAGGCGCTCAGCGTCAGACTCGAAGATCCTTGTGAGGGGCTTAGCGGAGGGCCTGGTGCCCAGCGCTCCAGACACAAGCAAGCGTCTTCTTGTTGCTGCTGCAGATGAGAAAACAGGTGTGACCTGCCTCGGGTCAAACGGCTAAATGTTGAGCCCGATCCGAGCTATCACGTGTCTATTCCTGCAACCACTGCTTCTGCCCAGCACAGTGCACAAGGCTGGAGGCCAGAGGGGGATGTGAGAACTGCTCCTCTTAAGTCCTGCCGCCCCATAGACAGGAGGGTCCCGGCCCTCTTGGTGGAAGAGGCGACCTTGGAGGCCAGGAAGAGAATTCTCGGTGGAGGAAACGAACTGCATGGGCAAAGACCTGGCAGTGCAAAAGCTACACACAGCTCAGGGAGGGCTTTGCGGGGGGTAACCGGGTGCAGGGGTGGGAGAAAAGATGCTTGGAAGGTCTTGAACGCCATGCCCAGGAACGATGGGGTCTTCCTTCTGCAGGTGCACAAGCCACACCGCTGCTCACAGACGGCAGAGCGTCCGTAGCCGGCGGTGGGATTGAAGTGAGGGGAGCGTGGAGACCAGCGGGCGCCGCTGTAGCTTTCACGTGGAGGGAGGCCCCTGCCCAGGCAGCAGATGGGGGAGCCAGAGGGCTGGGGCAGCCACTGTAGGGAGGAGTCGGGGGGATGCCAGGAGGGTGAACGCCCTTGACCATGGCTGGAGCACCTACTGCTCTGCAGATCTCTGCTGAGCCCCTTACAAGGTTCACGAAGTCTTTTCTTCAGCACGCGTTGGCGTCAGGAGTCGATAGCCTCGTGAAGGGGGTGCAGTTAAGCGAAATGAGGAAGGAAGGGAGGAGCCCGTTGGGCTTGCTCTCTCTAGGAGGCGTCCAAGCACTAAGTGTTGTGTCAAAGCTGCCACCTTCCTCCTGGCAGCAGGAGGGGGTGGCAGGCTGGCCCTCTTTGCTTTTGAAGAAAGCTGTTACTGCTGGAGCTGCCATCCCTGCGCCCTCATCCAGGAGCCACTATCTTGCCCTTGGATGGTCCTGGGGAGCGGGATGGAGTAGGACGAAACACACACACGGCCTCTCGGTTCGGGCCGGCGCTGTGCTTCCTGTCCCCCAGCTTCTCTGATTCTCAAAACGACCCCATAAGAGGGCCTCGCCATCCTCACTCTCACACCAGGAAGTTAAAATGATGACATGCCAGAAATGGCAGAGCTGGGGTTTTAGCTGGGTCTATGGATTCTAAAGTTCAGGCTCGTTTTCTCTGCCTCCCTCTCTTTCACTTAAAACAAAACAAAACAAAACAAAATGAATTCATGCACTTCCCTCTACAGTTGTTGACTTTATTTTTAGAAAGAGGGGAAGGGGGGGAGAAAGGGAGAGAAACATCGATCAGTTGCCTCTTGTATGCTCCCAGTTAGGGACCTGGCCCACACCCAGGCATGTGCCTTGCCTGGGAATCAAACTGGCGACCTTTCGGATTGTAGGCTGGCACTCAATCCACTGAACCACACCAGCCAGGGCTACAGCGGTTGACTTTCAAAACCACAAAAGTCACTCAGGATCTGCAAGGAGATGGAGCTGAGGGGGTCATGTGCAACAAGGGGGTTCAGATATTGCTCTCCTAGGCCTGGTTACATCTTAGAAGCACTCCCCAAATCACCCCAAAACCTTCCAGGACCTAGGGCGGTGCCAAGCTCCTCAGTGGGAGAAAGCCAGCCTGTGCCAAAGAATTAGTGAGATGATACACATTGTATAGCGTCCGTGGGTCAGTCTGCGGGTCACAGCCCATCAGGAGGTGTGGCCTCTGTCCAGGTTCCTGATGCAGAGCTCCTACAGCCTCCGGACTGCCTGAGTGATGAGGGGTCTGTCATCACTCCTAAGCGGCCCCTCTCCCTCCCACCTGAGTTTATGCTAAGAGGTGACACAGGTAGGGCCCCTAGATAACCTCAAGATGGGGCCGATCACCAGGGCCACCCCGTGACTAGAGCAGAGATTTTCAATCTGTGTCATCTCCTGGCACACATTAACTAATTACTAGAATTCTGTGGCACACCAAAAAATTTTTTTTTGTTTTGTTTGCTGATCAGGCAAGAAAGATAGGTGTAGTTTTTCACTTTTTGCTCTAAAATGACTTTTCAAAAAAAGTCAGGTGCCTATTCTCGTATGTAAGGATTTCTGGTACCATGAATTAACCAATCAGATGCAACTTTACACGATGCGACCAATAAGATGCAACTCTGTTATATGACCTATGTAGTCATGGTTCAAGACAGGGCGTTCACCCCGGACAGCTACTGTTCTGTTGATTGTTGTCATATTTTAATTTGACAGTCTAAGGGAAAAAAAGATCAATCTGCACTAACTCCAGGCAGGTAGTATCAGAACTGACTTACCTTGTAGGACACCCCGTTGGGGTCCGGTGGATTGGTTGTTGATATCAGAAAACACCCAGACAATGTTATTAAATCTGTTGAATTGATGATCATAACAGTCTCTCTCTCTCTCTTTTTCTTTTAATCCTCATCCAAGGACTTTTTTTTTTCCCATTGCTTTTAGAGAGAGAGGAAGGAGGAGAGAGAGAAAGAGGGAAACATCAATGTGAAAGAGAAACATTGATCAGTTCCCTTTCGCATGCACCCCAACTGGGACCCAACTCACAACCCAGACCTGTGCCCTGACCAGGAATTGAACCCGTGACATTTCGGTTTACGGGATGACACTCCCACCAATTGAACCTCACTGGTCAGGGCCTGGCTCTGTTTGAATGAAAAATTAAAACTAGACTAGAGGATGCCATCATGTGTCTCATGTAGCTGAAATAAGCCTTGTGCTAAACTGGTTTTGGGGGGCTGTGTATGTGTGTGTGTGTGTGTGTTATATACTCTGCATCAGGAAGCCAGATGTGTTTCTCACTAGCAGTCATGGTCCAGAAAGTTTGAAAAAGCACCTGCTGGAACTGAGGCCTCCAGGGCCAGGCGTTTGCAACCCGGGAGGTGTGCAAGCTGGCCCACCAGAGTGTGGGGCGGGGGATGTTAGAACACTTACCCTAAAAATCTCATTTTGAAATTGCCTCTCTTTGTGAATGTTTTCTAATGGACTTGGTAGCTTATAAGGAAACATATCTGTACATACGTATCTGGAGAGCTCCTTAACTTTTGTGTTTATTGATAGCCCTTGCTTTGGGAGCCATGATTCCCTCCCTAGGCTGTGTCCATCAGGGTCCATCAGGGTCCCCGGAGAGCTGTTAAACAGTGTGACTCCTGGCCCACCACCACACCTGACACTGGGCACCCCTGGGCGTGGATCTGGAACATACACTTGAGCAGCTCCCCTAGGGGATTCTGATCCCACATTGATTAATTAATACGATTAATTAATACAAAGGTATTAACTCCTACCCACAGAGGTGGAATTGGAGTTTGGGGGAAAGGTGGATAGAGTGGTGGACATGGCTGGAAAGCGGAGGTCAGGATCAGACTGTGATGGGCCTTGAATGCCAGGATGAGATGGAACTGGGACCGTCTGTCCTGGGGATCCCAGCCGAGCCACACCTCCCTCCTGGCCCCTGGAAACAGTGCTGGGCTGGAAGTCAGGAGGCCTGGGGCTCAGCACACCCTGCCTTCCGCCCACCGTGGGGCCTAGACATACTCCTTTTCCGGTCTGGGCCTCAGTTTCCCTGTCTGCACAACAAAGGGGGAGGGTTTTCTCAGTCCCTACGGGGCAATCTCCGGAGAGACCCCCAAACAGCTCCCTGTTCAGGACAAAGGCGGCAGCAGCTTGAGCTGCCTGTGCGTGGTCAGGAATGTCTGACTGTGTGCTCACTGGGGAGGCCTGACTGTTTGCTCATGGGGGATGTCTGACTGTGCGCTCAGTGGCAGATGTCTGACTGTGTGCCCCCTGGAAATACCTGGCTGTGCTCTCACTGGGGGACGTCTGTGCACTCACAGGAGAAGCCTGACTGTGCGGAGCAGTGAGGGTCAAAGGGCAGGAAGGGGTGGGGCACTCGCTTTACCCAGAATAGAGCCTTTAATGGAAGTTTCCCGGGCTTCCCAGGCCAGGAAAGCTGGGGGAAGAGCTGTGGCCCCTTCCTCACTCCCATGGAGGGTCTCCCACATCTCTGGGTCCCTAGTGCTGGCCCCGGACCTGGATCTGACGGGGTGCTCCCTCAGCCTCAGGGTCCCACCCCTCTGACCCGGCGAAGTTTCCAGCCAGTGGGGTTGCGGGGGTTTGACCCCTATGGGCTGCGGGTCTGGGGGCTGTGGGGGCTGGGGAGCAGACACGCAGATCCCCCATCGCGATCTCCCCGCACCTCGTGTTTCCACAGAGACCTACTGCCCTTCCCGCTGAGGCTGCCGCGGGCCGTCCTGGAGGCCAGCAGCTTCACGGACCTCAAGGTCATCTCCAGCCTGGGCCCGGGTGAGTCTGTTCTGCGGGGCGGGGCGGGGGCGGGGGCGGGGCTTGAGGAAACGGGGCCCCAGAACTGCCCCTGCTGACCACCTGTGTGGAGGGGAGGCCCCTCAGGCTGAGACCAAGCTGGATCCTGAGTCCCAGCTCCCATGGGACCAGCCGCGGCCCTGCCCCAGGCTACTGAGCTCCTGCAGCAGGGCTTTAAAATGCCTTCAAAATGGAGCCTTTCACGAG
>PVJD01016767.1:0-19834 GCA_004026545.1 Mormoops blainvillei
TAAAGGACTAAACTCTCATTATCCACAATACATTTACTTATTTGCTCAATTGAGAATAAAGAAGTTTCATATCTATGTAAAAACAGGTATCTAAATAGAGTATGATATGTGTTTATATTTATTTTCGTCTTTAGCTCCAGCAGAGTATTTTGTCAAAATATCATTTTCAAGAGTTACCTAGGGTTAATTCTTTTTCCCCTGGCCCCCTTCAGTGTATTTGTTACTCATTTCAAATACATTTAAGTTCATTTGTGTTCCAGCTTGGGTTCTTCCCTCCTCTGATTATTGATTATTCCTCCTCCTTCTCCTCCTCCTCCTTCTCCCTCTTCTTCTTTTTTTTTTTTTTGACATGAAATGTTAACATGGTTTGAAAAGAACTGTGCAAAAAGGTAGGCTAGGACAGGTTATCAGATTACTGAGATATAAAACTATGGCTTTTAATTGTTTGTTCTTTCAGGGAATCATTGAATACTTCACATTAGAAGAAATATGTGAAAGTTCCTGCCAACCTATGAGAATTTCTTCCTTCGGCTCTTTTGTGTTCTACTCACTGCACAGCTTTCGCGGAAGTTCTTTTTTAATGCCATGTTCTGTGGCTCGCATCAAAAGAGGAGTTTGTCTTCATGAAGATTCCTAACATTGGTAATGTGATGAATAAATTTGAGATCCTTGGGGTTGTAGGTGAAGGTAAGTTTAGCATTCCTTGAGTTTTTGAGCAATGTACAATTATACCTACCACCAAAAAAGTTAATAATTCAGGTCCTCTTAATTTAATCTGTATCAATTTAGATATGGGCCATAAAAGTATAATATTAAAAATAAAATTACTCTCAACTATTGGGTCTTATTCTCCCACTGAAAGTTAATAACATTTTAAACCCCCTTAAAGTTTAATAAATAAGGGATTTCTTAAGGCTGCCTTTATTTCATTCTTCTCATTAGGAATCATGGTTTCTTTAGTCAATGAGTTTTTGGTTACATTTTATTTTTCTATCAACTAGGCTTATTGTGAATAACTTAAAATTTATTTGTTTAAGTTAAATTTTACTTACTACATGGTAAATAAATGAATAAATAACTTACTTGTCTTTGGGAATGAACAAACCACATTTTATAAATTCCGAGGCATATTATAATATCTTTGAAATCAGATGTGTGTTATAATCAATAGCATGTCATGGTTCAGTTGGCATCATTTTTTCTTTCTTAGTAGTACATAAAATCATACTTATAATAAATGACATCATTGATTAGATGAAATGTGGTAAATCGTTTTTCATAAGCCTTCCTGATTTTTCTTTCTTAGTAATTTTTGCTCTTGACTTAAAGATAACTTCATGGAGATTTTGATAAATGATTCTGTTAATGGAATAAGCAGCTATAATTATAGTTTCTTAGCATTTATATCTTTAAAGCAAATGTTACAAAATTTTATATTTTAGAATTTTCAAATAAATTTTGAGTTTCAAAAGAAGTTTTAAAAATTTACCAGTGTGAACAGCAAAACTGTTTTAGATTTTAATATTAAGTTGTCAAGTCCTTTTCAAATAAATAAAAATAGTTAAAATATAGTCTAATCATTCAGTGTTGACTTCAAGGTGTGAAGCTGAAGCCATATTAAAAGAAAGATCCATCTTCCTTCACCAGTCAATTCCTTTTTCTTTTCTTCATTGACACTAATTATGTAAATAAAATTTATTCTCTGTATGGTATCTACTATGTTTTATAATACCTGCCTTTTTTGTTTGTTGTTGATTTTTTCTAATTACAGAGTATTGTAATTAGAGACTTATGCAATAAAGCTGGACTTCTGCAGTGACTGGAGGCCTCCTCATAGGGCATAACAGGGTTGGAATGTTCCAGATTCTGGGTCTAAGTTTTTTGGATCATAACTTTGTTTTTCTTTGTACCTATAAGTAATCACCTTCTCAGGGATTGGCTCTCATTAACTACAGTAAAACTACCAGACTTATGTAAATTAGAATTTGTCAGTTTAAGCTGTAGTCAGAACCATTATCACTATATGTTTTTTCCTTTGTAAAGTATCTCAGATACTTTTTGGCTAAGAAATACACATATACATTAAGGAAATTAAAAACTGTCAAGCAAACTCTACATTCCTGTAGCCTAAGACAGTGCATTTTCACCCCATAGAAAAACGGGCATGAAGTTTGGATGATTGCCCGTGATTGTGGAGCTGAGTTGGATGGCTGTAATGGCTGGTCCCATCCTAACTATGACATTAAGGTTCATCCATCTCCACCAAAATTGAGGACACTTGTTTTGGTTGGAGACACATTTCTCAATTTCATGTCCCTAAAGTCTCCTCCTAGATGCATGAGGCTTTGCCTATCTGTTAATGTCAGTGTTCTCAATATTTCTACAAACCTCAGTTATCATACATTACCTTTTGATTCTCCTAATTAGATTTTTACAATATAACTTTAACCTCAGTTTCCTTGCTGTCAGCTCTGTGTTTTCCTCTAAGGAAGTAGCTTATTGGCTAGGTAATGGGGTAAATAACCCAACAGATAGTGATGAATCTCATTGAAATGCACCAAACACAATGGGAATGCATGACTGTAAGTGGCAAGAGGTTCTTGGACTGCTTGTGGCCTGTGCCCGTGAGCTGAGTCTCTGTCTTTATGGCAAAAATGTGTCAACATCTACTAGTTATTAATCAGAATGCTGACACCTATACTGTTTTGCCAATCAGGAAAGAGATTCCAATATCCTATAAAACAGGGGTCTCCAACCAGGCCACTATTGAAGCTTACCTGAGCCTCACCTCCTGTGTCCCCGTCCCCTCAAGCCCCCACCAGCCCCACCATGTCCACAGTAGGAGGTGAGCAGCCATGATCTAGTGAAACTCACCTGAGCTCTTCCTCCACCCTCCCCCTCTCAGTGGAAAATCTGGTCCCTGGTGCCAAAAAGATTGGGGACTGCTGATGTAAGAGGATTTAAATATCTCCTAGGACCAGGACAGAGAACATATTTGGTAGGCTTCATGCTTGAGCTTACTATTGGGAAATTATTAGCTCTTAAATTTTTAGTTTCCTACAATCTCTTGAATTAATTTTCATTAACTCCTAAAGTTCTTAGGCCCAGATCTTGTGTCCAGAATATTTTAAGCTTAAATGTAAAAATGTTTCAAGTGAAATTTTCTTTAAAAAGAGAAACTTTTAAAAATACATGTGGAAGAAATGGGTTGTTTATATTCTTGGTTTATAAAATGTATATAATAAATATTCAGCTGTCTTTTTAAGTGACTCATTACATTATCACTGAAGAATATTGTCATTTTAGGAGTCATTATAACATACATTGATAAGCAATGTAAATATAATAGAACTTCAATTTGTACAAGAGCTGTAGTTTGTATATTGCTCCTAACTGTTTGTTTCTTTTTATTATAGGAGCCTATGGAGTTGTACTTAAATGCAGACACAAGGCAAGTACCAGAAGAAAATACCTTGTGTTTTACTGTTTTGAAACTAATGTAGTGTTCTGTGCATGTGGGCATGTAATTAGAACTGTCTGGCTATAATAATGATGTTTATTGAGTAGAATTAATAAGTGAACCCAGAGAAAGGAGACTACTTTGGGACAAACTTTATCATGATTAGCTAGTCATTAGTTCTTTGCAGTCATGTGCTATTTTTTCAGCTGACCTATGTATAGGTGAAAAGCTGCCCATTGGGAAAAGAAAAAGTGGTAGAGAAGAAATCAAGGTAGTGATGAATTTATGTTCAGGTGCTTAAGAGCAATGAAGAATTTCGTTCAGTCAGTGTTTTTCATGTATACCCAATAACTTACAATGCTTAATGGATCTGAATCCAGTTTTGGAAGTGAATAGTGGATAGGTTTTTTATTATGAAATAGGGCTTGGGATAATAGTGTGTGATTATGATTATTAGCTGTAGTTGGTCACTCTCAAATAGCCTTGAAAGGAATCATGTTATATAAATTATTTGACTGTGATGATAATCTCCATTTATTCAAGTAAGTTCTTTGAAGTTTCCATAGCTCTTGTTCAGTGGTGAGCATGTTTTACTCAGAGACTAACTTTTAGGTAGTAAGTGTTCTAATATCGAATCATTATGTTGTACACTTGAAACTAATATAACGTTTTATGTCAATTATACCTCATTTTAAAAAATATATGGCAAGTATTGAAGCAATAACAATTTCAAGCATTAGATTAAATACTTTTCTATTATGGTATACCTAGCCTGAGTATTAATAATCTGGCTTCATGCCATTTTGTATGTAATTTGTTAAGACCAAAATTTAAAGGGTTTTTTTGGTATTTTATAACAGCATAGGTAATTTATATGTGAAATGAGCTTAGCAATTTAGCCTAAGCCATTTAAACTCACCAATCTTATCATAACATGTATGTATGTATATATATGAATAAAGATGACCTGATTTTTATGTTTGCTTTTTCTTTCCTATTATACAAAATATTACTTACATTTTGTCTTTAAGGCTTCATGACAGTTGATGTATTTTTGGGTTTTAGCTCACAAATCTCTTTAATTCAGTGAATTTTCTATTCTTGAAATTGGTTGTTCAAATAATTTTATGTTGATAATAGTTGTCTGAGGATCTCTCCCAGTAAATCCTCAAAAAATAGCTTGATTACTACTGGTTCTTGATTTAGGATGGTTAAGAATTTAGAATACTAAATATAATAAAAGTAAATTTAGCATCTCGAATATGTCGAGAAATATTACAGCAGTTTGAAATTAAGCAAATGGGAAGTTCCCTAATGAAATGCTATGCTTTTAATGAGTTGCCTTGACTTAGAATAAATTTCTGAAGCTTAAAAAAATAAAATTCCTGGGCAGATACTACAAAGGGGAAATAGGCTATTGGTTTCCAAGTTAAATTTGACTCTTATGAACAATAATACCTCCATAACAAATGGAAGCTTCAGTTCTTAATCTTAACCCTTGAGTTTTTAAACCCAAGGATTCCTGATATATAATGCAAATCTTCCAACAAAGTTTTCTGTTTTTGTCACACTTCTTTCTGTGACCCTTCCCCCATACCTTTTTTTACCTTATGTAAGTAAGCTCTTCTTTTATGTTAAAAAATTTTATTAGTTGAATATATTGTTCTTATCTTTCCATATACCTGGTTTACTTGTTTATTAAAATATACTTGTTACCTGTAGTAAGTGGTTGACACTGCACATTGTTAGTGCCAGCAAGATGGGCCCAGAGTGAAAGTGGATGAGAACAGGCACTTCCGCTCTTGGGAAACCAGCTCTGAACTTTGATTCCTAGTGGCTATGTGTAGGGCACTTTGAGTTTCAAAGATGAGTAAACCATAGTTTTCTTAACCTTGTATGGCTTACAGTTTGTCTTAAGAGATACTTTAAAAATGAGATTGTATCTGAAAACATCTCTTTTTACTGCCCTTCACTACATGAGGGACTCACAGGCCAACTCTCTAAGTAATCTTTTTTTTTTCCTTTAATGCATCTAAAAAGATATCACTGGATGGAAAATTTAAAGCATAAATTAGTGCCTAGCTCAGAATAATAAGAACTTTTTAGAATCTGCAGCTGTTCAGTCATTAGACTAGTTATAGTATATTCTTTTTTCAGTCAGAATCAGACCTTCAAATCTTTACCCCATTACCCAAAAATAGATAATTTGATGTTTTTTGTAAGATTTAACCTTCAGGATCAAACAAATGAATTACCATGAAATTTCATGTTATAGTTAAAAATTGATATAATCCTTTCTATTGTACCATTATATATAAAATAATCATGCCCAGTATATACCTTTTAAAAATTTAGTGAAATGCTTATAAAAATGTATGATTACTTATGCATAGATGTGTGTGATAACGTGCATAAATTTGTCCTCTTTTTGAGAATATTGGCTCTGGGTGTATATATAATTAAAGAATGTCTAGCATATTGTATATTTGTTACTGTTTTAATCTGTATACTACTGCAAGAAATTTAGAGGTCATGTGTATAAAAAGATACATCTCGCCTTTTGTGAACGCAATATATGTTGGTTTATTCCAGGCCAAAGACCATATTTCTTAGTTTACTGAAATAAGTGCTGCTCAATTAAAAAAGAATATAACAGTACTCTCTCTTTGACAGTTTATGTTTACCATTATATAGACACATTGGCACATATATGAAAATGCTTAGCAATGACCATTCAGCTATTTATGACGCTTTGTGACTACTACTTACATTTAGAAGACATTTGGTCTAGTTTGGACCTTTACCCTGCAGATATATATTGCTGATTTTTTTAAAAATTTGCATGTCTACTTTGAAGTGCCTGAGAGAAGGGAGGCATGCTTTACAGCACATTTTTTATTTGCAGAAGGCCAAAGAGGTCATCCTCACTGCAAAGTGGGGAGAATGAATGGAGTTGAAATAGGGAGATGAGATTAGAACCTGAAACAAGAGGGGTTGTGCAACCAAATAGAGGTTGGAGGGTGATGCAGTTGAGCCTAGGACAGGGAAGTGCTGGTCTGCGTGGTTCCTTTCCTATGGCTGGGGTTGACTTACAAGAAGTTTCTGTTCGTTGTGAAGTAGTAGGTACCGTATGCTTTTGAGATAGCTATATACAAAACCATGAACTATCCAGTATTAGGGTACAGCCTATAAGTATTCAATAAATAATAAAGTTGACTTAAATTACAGAACCAAAAGTGAAGGACATTGCAGAGAGCTACTGCAAAGTAGTGGGTCCCTGTGGAGGGGTTAAAGATGATCCCAAGGATTTGTGACAAACTGGTAAAGCATTGGTATTCATTTGACTGAAAAACCCAAAAAGGGTATAAAAGTTTGGAGGGAGAAATAATGAGTTTGGCTTTCATATTAAAGAATAAAATGGCAGAATACCAAACCTGATAATAATAAATACCGCATAAGAAACATCTGCCATGGTAGGCACTCTGCTAGATGTGTTACATTTAATCCTCACAACAGCCTTACTCTTGTTTCCATTTTCCAGTTAAGGAAACTGAATCAGAGAGGGGTTATGTAACTGGGCCAAGATTATGCAGCTGATAAAGTGGCTTTGATCTGACTCTGGAAATAGCTAACTTGAGCATGAGATGGAACTGTAAAATGATATGAGCCTTCCAAGAGGGAGTGCAGAGCAGAGTAAAGGGCATGTTTAAAATGGTCCAACTGAACGTCCATGTCAAGAGGCTGACCTCTTGAAAGCAAGGAAGAAAAGTTTTTAAAAATGGTATTCACCAACAGTGTAAAAATCCATAAAAGGACCTGTGATGATAAGGATTAAGGGGTGACCAGATAGATCCATTTCATTTAACAGTGTCATTTGTTAATTCCTCTTTAAGTGAAATGGTAAATTGAGTGCCAAATTGCAAGAAGTTAAGGAGCAAGTACACACATAAAAATCTGGATTGTGCCATTTCCCCCCTTTGAGATTTGAAAGATTGAGATTAAGAGTAGGAAGAAGAGTACATTTGATGAAATACTCACTAGGCAGAAATACCCTTACTTCCCCCTAGTAACAGGCATTCTTTGGCTGTTTACTTTTACTTAATACTCATAATTGGTCCTTTGCTATAAGGCTTCATTTTTAGCGAGCACTATACATTTTGAATTAGTGATTCATTGTTTCTTTTTCAGATTAATTTTGTTTTTCCACCAAAAAACTAAATGATGATTTGGTAACTATTTTTAAAGCAAACTATTTTAAGAAGATGTTTGAGGAAAAGTCAGTGAACCATCACCAATTTAACAGATTATTTCTAGTCTGCCATCTCATACCACACGGTTATTTTCTACTAAAATAAAATAATTTTTTTACTCTTTCAGTTTTTCCCCACAGTAAATAGAACTAATGTTCTTCTTTAATTTTTAGTTTTAGGTTTTTACATGTGAATTGAGTTTTTAAAACAAAGCTTAGAGTCAACAATTAGAAACTGAATATCTGAGATTAATTATATAATTTACTTTGTCATTACTTTCATCCTTATTTAAATAAAAATAAAATCTGATTTCTTCCTTTTTGTGTACAAAATTTTTAGTATTTGGAGAAAATTAAAGAGAGGCTTAGGATTTTTCATAAAGATTGTCAGAAAAAAAAAGATTGTCAGAAACCAGAAATACTTCAATATTGATTACTTTGTCATAATCATTTTTTAAGTAATTGCTCTCTCCTAAATGGCATTAATTTACTGCAGATTATAGAGATTAATGAGATGCCAGTGTTAAACTGGACTTCATGTCAGGAACAAAGACAGTAGGAATCATGCATGGGCGGAAACATCTCTGTTTCCTCCTACACAGGCATTCATATAACATGAACCATATCTCTGTGCGGATTCCTCTCTTGACCTGGTTTTTGTTGCTGATCGAATTAATTGTAGAACAGTATCCAGAACCCTTCAAAAGTCTCCCCAAAATTGTACTTCTTTGTATTATAATATTTTGTATTTCTGATTCTGCTAGTCTGTTGATACAGGAAAAAAGACCTATGTTTCTGTTGTCTTGTTATCAATCAAAGAAATAATGGCTCATGTGTCAGTTTCCAGGAGAGTGACTTCTTTAGGGAACTAGAATAATTTTGCGGTTTTGTAGACTTCCTGGTTTCCTTTATCCTCATCATCCTAATCTGAATTTGTTTTGTTGTTGTGTGTTTTTTAGTATTTGGATAAGGAATGGTCATATTAGAACTAGCCAGTACTAGCTCTTCAGGCATGATCTACACAAAAGACGACCTCATTCATCCTTACAGTGACTCAGTTCTCAGTTCCTAAATAACCATATCCCTACCCACCACCCAATCTGGAGGAAGAGTGGGCTAGGGTACCAGATGGACTTTAAAGTTCCCTTTTCTGCTAATCATAAAAACATAATTAGTTTAAAGAAGAGACCATTGTTTCTATACCTTCTTAAGGTGAGTAATTTTATTAGTCTCTCATAATGTCTGTGCCTAAGAGATTTATACTAGCTTTTTAATATGACTTTTTTCCAAAACTTTAGGAGCAAAAATGAGTGCAAATCATTTTTCTATACAGGCCTGAAATATATACAGGGGTTGGCAAAACTAAGAAAATAATACAATAATAAATAAGAATACAAGTATAAACTCTGCATTTTGTGTACTCACAATTGTAAACCTACTTTTGCCCACCCCCATATTCACTGGTAATGTAACAAAAGGAACTGATCAACAAATGCCCATATAGGGCATTTTGCATGAATTGTTGAAATCAGTGATAGGAACATAGTACATGGTGATCTATTTGTACAAAAAAGTAATCAAACCCTGAAATACTTTTAGAAGCTATACAGTGCTTGTGAGCTTTACTATTTCTTAATTTAAAGGTTTGTTTCATAAGTTAAAGCATTTTAATTTAAAAATCAAATTAAAAATTGTTTATACCTCTTATACTTAATAATACTGTGTTCTAGGCCTGGCATTATAAAATAAAATTCAACCAAATATCTGTTTAAGAAAAATCTATTAAATGTCTACAAAATGTCAGGCACTCTGCTAGGCACTGGCTCTGCAAAAATCAGTAAGATGTAATTCCTACTTTTGATGAATACAGTCTGGCATGTATAAATTGACAAATACAAGATCGTATTTTTACTTGTCAGGAAGCTTAAAATATAGTTTTAGAGAGGTAAATTTGAGAAAAGATTATAGTTGAAATGATAGTGTGAAACCTTTTCCTTTTTTCCCCCCAATAAATTCTCCATTAAAGCTTGCTTAGGAACAAACTCATACCAGTAATAAAGAAAAATACCTTTTCATGTTATATTTAAAATCATTTTGTTGACATCTACAAAATAATTTACTGGGATTGGGATTACACTGAATCTATAGATCAAGTTGAAAAGAATTGACATCTTAATAATACTGAATCTTCCAATGCATGAACATAGAATATCCATTTATTTAGATCTTTGATTTCTTTCAAGAGTTATGTAGTTTTTTTGTTTTGCATACAGATCTTGCAAATATTTTGTTAGATTTATACCTAAGTACTTCTTTTTCTTTTAGTGATAATGTGAATGATATTGTGTTTTTAATTTTAAATTATAATGGTTCATTGCTGGTATATAGGAAAGCAGTTAACTTTTGTATATTAACCTTGTATATCCTGTCACTTTACTAGAATTGCATATGAGTTCCAGAAGTTTTTGTTTCATAGATTTTTGGGGATTTTCTCCTGTGAACAAAATAGTTTTATTTCTTCTTTCCCAGTCTGTATACCTTTTATTTCCTTTTCTTGCCTTACTGTATTTACGACCTCCACTACAATATTGAATACAAGTGGTGAGATGGGGACATTCTTGTCTTGTTCCTGAGCTTATCGGGAAAACATGCAGCTTCTCACCATTAAGTATGATGTTAGCTGTAGGTTTTTGTAGATGTTATTTATCAAGTTGAGTAAACTCTCTCTATTCCTAGGTTCCTGAGAGTTTTTATCACAAATGGGTGTTGAATTTTGTCATATGCTTTTCTGCGTCAATTGATGTATGATCATGTGATGTTTCTTCTTTAGTCTGTTGATGGTGGTGGATAATATGAATTGTTTTTAGAATGTTGAACCAGCCTTGTACACCTAGGATAAATCCCACTTGGTCATGGTATATAATTTTTTTTATACATTGCTGGATTCGATTTGTTAAAATTCGTCAAGGATTTCTACATCATGTTATGAGAGAGATTTGTAGTTTGCCTTTCTTTTAATGTCTGTGTTTGGCTTTGGTATTAGGGTAATACTGGACTCAAAGAGTGGGTTAATTGTTTCTCTGCTTCTGGTGTCTGACAGAGATTGTACAGAATGGGTATAATTTCTTCCTTAAAAGTTAGGTAGAATTCACCAGTGAAACCATCTGGGTATTGGACTTTTTAAAAAGGTTATTATTATTGATTGAGTTTCTTCCATAGATATAGGCCTATTCAGATTATTATTCCTTGTATAAATTTTGGTAGTTTATATCTTCTAAGTTATCAAAGTTATCAAACTTGTAGGCATAGATTTGTTCTCAGTATTCCTTTATTATCCTTTTAATGTCCATGTGATGTAGTGATGACTCTTTTTCATTTTTGATAATAATAATTTGTGGTTTTTTTCTTTTTTTCCTGTTTAGCCTGGCTAGGGGTTTATCAGTTTTATTGATCTTTTAAATGGATAGTTTTTTATTTCATTGATTTGCACTATTGAATTCCCGTTTTCAATTTCATCAATTAATGCCATAATATTTATTATTCTTTCCTTCTCGTTTTAGGCTTAAGTTGTCCTTTTTTGTCTATTTCCTAACATAGAAGCTTAGGTTATTGATTTTAGGTCTGTTTTCTTTTTTTAATATATACATTCAGTGCTATAAACTTTAAGCACTGTTTTGCTGCATCACACAAATTTTGATTTGTATTTTCATTTTCATTTAGTTCAAAATATTTAAAAATTCCTCTTGATTTTGTCTTTGACCTATGTTATTTAGAAGTGTGTTTTTCTCCCTGGCTGGTATGGCTCAGTGAATTAAGCTCTGGGCTGCAAACAAAAAGGTCACTGGTACATTTCCCAGTCAGGGCACATGCCTAGGTTGCAGGCCAGGTCCACGGTTGGGGGCATGCAAGTGGCAACTGATCAATGTATCTCTGGCGCACTGATGTTTTTCTCCTTCACTTTCCCTCTCTCTAAAAGTAAATAAAATCTTTAAAAAAGGAAGACGTGTGTGTTTTAATTTTGAGATTTTTCCAGCTTTCTTTTTGTTATTGATACCTGCTTTAAATCTGTTGCAATGCGAGAGTATACTGTGTATGAGTTTTATTCTTTAAATTTTGTTAAGTTGTTTAACATCCCAGAATTTAGTCTGCCTTGATGAATGTTTCAATGTGAGCTTGAAGAGAATATGTATTCTGTTGTTGGATGAAATATTATATAAATGTCAAATAGGTCCAGTTGATTGATGGTGCTGTTTAATTCACCTATAACCATACTTTTTTTTTTTTTTTTTTTTTTTTTGCCTCCTGGATCTGTCAGTTACTGATAAGGGAGGTGTTGAAGCCTCCAATTATAATAGTGGATTTGTCTTTTCTCTTCGCAGCCCTACATCATTATTTGCCTCATGTATTTTGCCGCTTTCTTGTTTGGTGTACATATATTAAGGATTGCAGTATTTTCTTGAGAGTGTATCATTTTGTACTGCTCCTCTTTATCCCTGGTGATTTTCCTTGTTCTGAAATCTACTTTGTCTAAAATTGATATAGCTACTCCAGCTTTCTTTTGATTAGCATTTCACACGGTATAACTTTATCCCTTTGCTTTTAACCTGTATCTTTTTTATTATTTATATGTTGCCTATTTTAACCTATCCGTATCTTTCTATTTAAAGTTTTTTTTTAATTCACTCTGATATTCTCTTTTAATTGGCATATTTAGGCCATCTACGTTTAAAGTCAATATTAATACATTTGGATTAATGTCAAATATGTTTGTAACTTTTGTATTTGTTACACTTCCTGTTTTTAAACAAAAATAGTTCACTCTTTTTCTGCCTTCTCTGATTTTAATTGACCATTTTTATGATTCTGTTTTCTGTCCTGTCTTAGCATATCTATTATACTTCTTTTTTACAAAGGTTTTTCGTTGTTGCCCTAGAGTTTGCAGTATACATTTACAACCGATTTAAACCCACTATCAGGTAACTCTATTCTGCTTCTCGGGTAATACAGGTACCTTATATATACCAAAATTTTCCCAATTTCTTCCTTTCATCCCTTTTGATATAGATGGCATTCATTTCACTTATCCATATACTATAATCAGTGAATGCATTGTTACTATTATCGCTTTGAACAGTTATCTATTACTTCAGAATAGGAAAAATAGATTTTATTTTACTTTTATTCCTCCTCCAGGACTCTTTTTTTCTTTGCATGGATCTGACTTTCTGACATACCATTTTCCTATTTTCTGAAGAACTTTTTAGGACAGTTTTTACTGTACAGGTCTTACAGGTCTACTGGTGACAGATTCTGTCAGTTTTTGTTTATCTGAGAAAGTCTTTATTTCTCCTTCAGATTTGAAGGATAATTTTACTGACTACTTTTAGGTTGTGGTTTTTTTCTTTCACTATTAAATATTTCAACTCATGGCTTCTGACCAGGAGTCAGATGTACTTCTTATCCTTATTCTTTATAGGTAAGATATTTTTCCCTCTGGCTTTCATGATTTTTTCTTTGTGTTTGGTTTTCTGTTGTTTGAGTATGATATGTTTAGGTGGAGATATTTTGGTATTTATCTTGCTTGGTGTGCTCTCAAGCTTCCTGGATGTGTGGTTTGGTGTCTGTCATTAATTTTGGAATATCCTTGGCCATTATTCCTTCAAATATCTCTTCTCCTTGGTCTCATTCTTCTCCTTCTGGTATTCTAGTACACCTTTTGTAATTGTCCCACAGATCTTGAATGTTCTGTTTTGCTTTTTAAAATTATTTTTTCTCTTTTCATTTTAGTTTGGGAATTTCTATTGACATATCTTTAAGTGTACTGATTCTTTCCTTGGCTATGTCCAGTCTACTGATAAGCCCATTAAAGGCATTATTCATTTTTTTGTTATAGTGTTTTTGATTTCTAGCATTTTCTTTTCATTCTTCCTTAGAGTTGTATGTGCTTACAGTACCCTTCTGTTTTTGCATGCTGTCTCCTTTTTCCATTAGAGCTCTTAAATTATCCCTGATAATCTCCAGATCTGTGCCATATCTGAGTCTGTTTTGATGCTTTCTTTGTATTTTCAGACTCTGTTTTTTCTTGCTTTTTAGGATAATTTTTAGTGTTTTTTACAAGTCAGATAAGGATATATTGGCTAATAGGAACTAAGGTAAACAGTCCTTTAGTATAAGGTTTTACGTTAATTTGGCTAGGTGCTGGGCTATGTTTAATATTTGTTGTAGGTGTAGGTGCCAGAGGCTTCAGTTTCCTCTAGTGTCTATATTTTTTCTTTATTTTCTCCCCTGTTGTCTTTCGGTTTCCCTAAGAACTATTTTTTAAATAGACTCTTATTTTTTGTAACTCTTTCTCTTGTAATCCACTGTTACTGTACTGGGACCCTGGGAACATGGTTGTAGAGTGGGGAAGATGTTCTATAAACTTAGGATAAATCTTAGCCTTTTGGTGGGTCTGAGTCCTGGGCTACAACCTTTATTTCTTAGTCTTCCCCGCCACTTACCCTCTTGCTTTTAGGTGAAACAAGAAGGCTATATGGGGATATAGTTGACTATTTTCCTGTCCCCCAGGACAGCATATAAAGTCTGATAAATTTTACCTTGTCATGTTGGCTTTTGTTATGGATAACATTCTGGGACTGTTATTCCCTCCATCCTGGGCATATTTCAAAATGGTTACTTTCCCCTTAACCTTACCCAAAAGGGAGATTTTTATTAGATCTTCACCCTGGGTGCATTTTAAAATTGTTACTTTTCTTTCCCTCTCACCCAAAAGGGGAGGCGAGCATTCTTAGATCTTTACAATCAGAACCTGATGAGGTTCCTGGAGGTAAAGCCACAAGAGTGTGGAGGCCCTCCTAAGATTGGGCCCCTAGGAGTCCTTACTTGCAAGCCTTTGCCAAAATTATTGTGTAAGTTTTCTTACTAGTGATTACTCTGTCACTTTCTGCTTTAGGTAAGCTGATCTTGGATGTGTCTCTGTATTTGCCTCTCTCCAGAGTTCAGGAATTCAGTTTGCCCTATGTCCTCAATTCCCTGATAAGCCTTGGAAGAAGAGTTGTTGATTTTTAGTTTGTTCATGTCTTTTGTTGTTATAAGGAGAAGAGTGACAATATCTAAGTACTTTACATGTTGAAGCTGAAATATGATGTCTTACATTTATATGTTAAAATTGGGAATATCTTGTCCAGTTTAAAAATAATGTTCAGCAAGAGGCTTTTAAGTTTCCTATGAACCATTTGCTTAGCTGAGATGACTCATTCTCAGTTATTTTCATCCCTTTGAATCGCAGGTCTATATATTTTCAAAGTGCTTAGTAAGAACTTTTTCGGAACAAAATATATGAAAAATTTAAGAACTTCATGTAGTTCTATAAAATGCTAATAACTATCCTAAATTAACCATAATTATTGATTTTCTACCCCCTCCCCTTCATCCCCTTCCTCCCACTGCTCTGTTTTTTATTATATCAGATACTGTCTATAAACTATGCTAAAGAAGTTTGGGGGATTATTTTCTTTAACCTTCACCTATTATTTTACCCCACTTATTTCTGAAGAAGTAATGCAACTTTCTAAGGCACTTTGAAATCTCTGGAGACTAAACACTTTAAATTTGAAAAACTAGTAAGAATAAATGCCTAAGTCTTATGCTGCCAATGGTTTGTTTTCAATTAACCTTGAAGAATGTAGTAATTATAAACTATAGGTCTTGGTGACTTTAGCTTAATGGTATTACTTTCAGAATCTGTGTGATACAGGAAAATTTGGCTTAACTGTGTTACTAAAGCAGCCAAGAAGGACTGCGTGTACTTTAAAGCATTATAATTTAATTACTTACTAAAAAATAGCAGTTGGGGAGACTTCAGTTCTTATCCTTAGAGAGCAGTTGTAATCAACGTCAGCAGATAAGAGACTTTGTAAATTACATTAACCTTGCCCCTTTTGATGTTTCATTTTAAGTTTTATTTTTCTCACTGAATCTGTGAGGAACAGCCATTAAGACAAGAAAAATTAACTGCATGGTATTTAAGATTGCTTATTAGTTGGCAAATTCGTGTTATCTTCGTTTTCAGAAATATTTTCATGTTTTAATTTTTCTAATTGTTTAAAATGAATATCTTTGGGAATTAAATATTATTTTGAAGAGGGAGAATTAAAATATTAAATGTTATGAATATCTTAGTATACTGAATAAAATTTGTTTTAAAAAGTGATGAGTTGATGCTGTATTGAAAAGATTTGGTTGAAAATAATTATTTTTTTGCCATGTAATCAATTAACTGCAGTTCATTTTAAGGTAAGATCCATTTGTCTAGAATAATCTGAATTGGAGGCAGAAAGCTTTCCCTAGGCTTTTGCTTAGAGGCATTTTCTTACAAAGAAATAGGACTATCGGGACAAAATAGAGAAAGAAGAGCAGGTCTTCAATAGTGGCAGTTATGTGTTGTGCCAGGTTCTACCCACCCTTAGCAGAAATTACTGAAATTAAAAAAAGAAAAAACTCTAGATATATTATAATGGTATCCTCAAAAAACCCACAGATGAACACAGTACATTGGTATTGTAGTCTTGACCACAAAGCTTCCTTGTGCTAACAGTTCAGCTAAAGATAATGGTCCACATTCAGTAAATATGTTTTTAATATGAGGCTCCTGTTGGTAGGGGCCTGACTTCCAATTCCCAGATAAAAATGGAGCAGTAGCTCCTCTTTTTATTTATTTATTTATTTTTGATTCTGCTACTTCTTGCTAAGTAGGATAGCAGCTACCTTTGCAAAATGCTCCTTTATTCACAGCAGCTTTCAGGACCACAGCACCAGTATTGGTCACCTATTCCCCTCTTTAGAAAGTCTCAGGACCAACCCCACCATTCTTGACATCCTTTCTTACTTTTTGTCACCACCAAAACTCGCTGGTTGCACATTAGCACAGAATCCTCATCCTTGCACCGCTCCGTTCATCTCTCTATCACATCTAGTTCCCTAGAGTTCCTGAACTGCCATTAGTAATTTCTCTATGGCCTCAATCTTGCCCTGGCCTCACAGTATACTCTTGCTTTCTGCCTCTGGGCTTCTCTGTTGTTGCCAAGCAGGCATCCGAGGTACCCCTCTGGCACCAGTCTGCTACCCTGCCTAACTACCTGCTAACCATGCTGCCTGCGTTTGAGCTCCTTGAGCACAGTTATTTCTTCCCTCTTCAAATTTTTGCCCATGCCGCTTCCTTCACATGCAGCAGTTTTACACTCTGCCTGGCTGAATCCATACAGACCTGGGCTTCTTTGCATTAATCTCTGTTGGTGCCTGTTTGTTTCCTTCTTGAGACTTATTTACATTTGCAACTGTATATTCACTTACTCACCTAGCCTTTTTCGTTGATTCTAAGATGTGTGTTCCCCCTCCATTTCTGAAATTGGGGCACATGTACACTGGATGCTTTGATTGCTTTTTGAGTGGTAAGTAAAATAATCATTTATCTTACAGTCGATTGTGCTAGATTTAATGAAATACTGCGTTTAATTATATTTCCCCTAATTGATTCTGAGCTGCATAGGAATTCTATTTTACTCACCAGTGTCCGGTACAGTGCCTGACACCTAGGTAGACACTGAATAAATAGTGCTTGAATGAGTATCATTATGTATTTGAGAGATGATGGCCCTAATATATCAGAAGATGAATCAGTCAATATATGCATGTAAGTTTTTAATTCAGTTTCTGTGTTTGAGTCTTTATCTTTGGAGACTTTTTATTTAGTACTCCGAAGGAGACTTTTAGATGTGTCTATTTTGTTCCCCCATTTATATAACTTGTGCATTATCAATATATTTACATCCTTATTTAAGAGTATTTGCTCACCATGTATGAAAATGAATCCACATAAGTTTTTATCAGTTATCAGCAATTGTCTTTCATTAGGGGGAAGAATGAAGAAGAATACCAAAGAATAGCAAACTTAGAAACTTTAGATAGTTTTGAGTGTTCGAACTTATTTTTTCATTTTAGTTCACCCTCCAAGGAGTGCAGTAACTGGCATGCCTACTTCACTCCTTTTAAGTGAAAGAATGGCAAACAGGCAACATGAGTGACTGGCGTGCCTTAGGCCAACTTCTAAACAGGGTTCAAGCTCACTCCACCACTGAGGGAAAGTGTGGCTCTCAGTTCTTTTCATTTTCTGAATCCTGCTTCAGAGGACAGAGGCTGAGACAGCCTGGGGTGATGAGCGTTTTGCCTTTCGTTGTAGCACCGTACAGCCTTGTCGTGAAAATGCCTACTCTGATAAGTCCTTCCTGATCTCTTGAGTGTACTTCTGGGTCTTGCAGATCATATTTGTATCTGTTCCCACACTCTTGTATGTAGTGAATGTGTTCTATGTGGTACAATAGGAAGAGAAGTTAAAAAAGAAAGAGGAGGAACTCAAAGTTGCCCAAAGAAAAGGTGTCAATGTGGAGAGGCACTTGCAGGAAAAGGAAACCAAGAAGTTCAAGTATGGAGAGTTCTGGCCAAGATGGAGATGTAGGTAGATACACTTTTCCTCCTCTCACAACTAAAAGGACAATAACAAATTAAAAAAAAAAAAAAAAGAACTGCCAGAAAATCAAACTGTATGGAAGTCCGACAACCAAGGAGTTAAAGAAGAAACATTCATCCAGACTGGTAGGAGGGGGCTTGACAGGCAGAAGGGCAGAGAGGGCACGCAGCAAGGTGGCAGCTGGTAGGCCGGGTTATCCCACATCTGCGTGCTTATAGACTGGAAGGAACAACTGGGGAGTGAGACAGACTGTGCAAGCCAGGGGTCCAGTGTGGGAAAAGAAAGGCTCAAAACCTCTGGCCGTAAAAACCTGTGGGGCTTGCGGCAGTGGGAGAAACTCCCAGCCTCACAGGAGAGTTCGTTGGAGTGACCCATGGGGTCCTAGAATGTACACAAACCCACCCACCCAGGAATCAGCACCAGAAGGGCCCAGTTTGCTTGTGGGTAGCAGGGGAAGTGACCGAAATCAAGCCAAGAGCCAAGCGAATGGCATTATTCCCTCTGAGCCCTCCCACACATACAGTGCCACAATGCAGGGAGTGAGTTCCAGCACCGCCCTCCATAAATACCAAAGGCCCCGCCCCTTACAACGTAGCAGGCTTGAGGAGACAAAGGAATACGGCCTAAATGAAAGAACAGATCAAAACTCCAGAAAAAATGCAACTAAGTGATGAAGAGATAGCCAACCTACCAGATGGAGAATTCAAAACACTGGTAATCAAGGTGCTCACAGAAAGGGTTAAGTATGGTCACAAAATAGAGGAAAAAGTGAAGGTTATGTAAAGTGAAATAAAAACACACAGGGAACCAACAGTGAAGGGAAGGAAACTGGGACTCAAACCAATGATTTGGGGCAGAAAGAAGAAATAAACATTCAACCAAAACAGAATGAAGAAACAAGAATTCATAAAAATGAGGAGAGGCTTAGGAACCTCTGGGACAACTTTAAACGTTCCAACATCCGAGTCCTAGGGCTGCCAGAAGGAGAAGAGAAAGAGCAAGAAATTGAAAACCTATTTGAAAAAGTAATGAAGGAGAACTTCCCCAATCTGGCAAAGGAAATAGACTTCCAGGAAGTCCAGGGAGATCAGCGAGTCCCAAAGGAGTTGGACACAAGGAAGCACACACCAAGGCATAATTACATTCCCCAAGATTAAAGATAAGGGGAGAATCTTAAAAGCAGCAAGAGAAAAGGAGACAGTTACCTACAAAGGAGTTCCCATAAGACAATCAGCTCATTTCTCAAAAGAAACCTTACAGGCAAGAAAGGGCTGGCAAGAAGTATTCAAAGTCATGAAAGGCAAGCACCTACATCCAAGATTACTCTATCCAGCAAAGCTATCATTTAGAATGGAAGGGCAGATAAAGTGCCTGCCAGATAAAGTAAAGTTAAAGGAGTTCATCATCACCAAGCCCTAATTATATGAAATGTTAAAGGGACTTATCTAAGAAAATGAAAAAATCAAAACTATGAACAGTGAAATGAGGGCAATGTCACAACTGTCAACCACTGAATCTTAAAAAAAAAAACAACAAAAAACCTAAGCAAACAACTAGAATAGGAACAGAATCTCACAGAAGTGGAGATCACATGGAGGGT
>PVJD01016768.1:0-19831 GCA_004026545.1 Mormoops blainvillei
CTGGTTATATTTTGCTTGCATGTTTGTTTTGTTGATTAGGTTCCACTTATAGGTGAGATCATATGGTATCTGTCTTTTACCACCTGGCTTTTTTCACTTAGCATAATGCTCTCCAGTTCCATCCATGCTGTCACAAAGGGTAGGAGCTCCTTCTTCCTTTCCGCTATGTAGTATTCCATTGTGTAAATGCACCACAGTTTTTTGATCCACTCATTTACTGTTGGGCACTTAGGTTGCTTCCAACAATTGGCTATTGTAAATTGTGCTGCTATGAACATTGGGGTACATAGGTTCTTTTGAACTGGTGTTTCAGGATTCTTGGGGTATAATCCCAGAAGTGGCTTTGCTGGGTCAAAAGGCAGATCCATTTTTAGTTTTTTGAGGAATTTCCAAACTTTTCCACAGTGGCCGCACCAGTCTGCATTTCCACCAACAGTGCACGAAGGTTCCCTTTTCTCCACAACCTTGCCAGCACTTGTTTGTTGATTTGTTTATAATGGCCATACTGACCGGTGTAAAGTGGTATCTCACTGGTTTTAATTTGCATCTCTGATGGCCAGTGATGCTGAGCATCCTTTCATTCAACAGCCTTTAATAATATCCCTTCATTATCCTGGCCAGGTAGCCCAGTTGGTCAAGAGCATCTCAATATGCCAAGGTTGGTGGTTCCATCCTGGTCAGGGCACATACAAGAATCAACAGTGAATGCGTAAATAGTGGAACAACAAATTGCTGTTTCTTTCTGCCCCTTTCCCTATCTTTCTGTCTCCCCCTGTTCCTCTCTCCAAAGTCAGTTTTTAAAAATCTCCCTTCATCTTGAAAATAAGATCCAAATTCCCTAATCTGTCACACCAGGTCCTTCATGTTTTGCTGCCTTTGTACCTGTTCAGTCTTTCTTTATACCCCATATTCTAGCTATGTAAGCTACTTGGAGTTCCCTGAATACACCATCTTTTCTGCAGCCTCTCTGCCTTTGTATGTGCTCTTCCCCTCTTCCTGGCTAAGCTTTGTTGGCCTTCAAGAACTAGCTCGTGCATCATGGCCTCTTGTCAATTGTTCTTTAACCCTTTGGGCCAGGTTAACTGTCATACCGTAGCACCTTGTGGATACTTAGAGCCTCTCCTCCTCTGACTCTTGACTGTAACTGTGTTCTCTATCCCACCTTTAACTGTACTCTTTGAGGGCAGATACTGTCTTTTTATCTTTATTTTCCAAGAGTCTGACTTAATGTCTGGCACATGGTAAGTCCTCCTTAATAAAAATAGAACCCAGAAACTTGGAAGGTCACCAATGAAACGCTCCTGGTGAGGAGGGGCAGCTGTATTAGAGAGCTTGATTGTCTGCCAGAATTGACCTCCCCAAGGAATTCCCTCCATTCATTCCCACTACTGCTGCTCCCACGTCTGGAAGGTTGATGCGTATAGCTAGCACACTTCTCAGCAGATACTTCTCCCCTTGACAACTCAGTATTTCTGATCCAGGCTGACAATTTCAAGTCAAATAGACAAAAAGCACGTCATTAATCCTGTGAAGTGCTCTGTGGTGGAAAAAATGTGGTGGTCACAATAATCTTGAGAAACACTACATAAAATTTTGTAGAAAATCTCAACAAACAGCATATTAAAGGCTCTGAGAAGTCCTGATGTTAACTCATTTTGATTTTGTTCAGTGTAAACCAAACATTTGACCACTGAGCTTTTATTCATGGAATATGTATGATCCATAAATGTTACTGAAAAAGCTGGGCTAAGGAATAAGTAATAGAAAAAGGTACAGAGGACCATTAATTCAGGTACTCGGGTGTACAAAATAGGACTTTGTCCTGTGGGTCCCGTTAGTTTCCAGGCTGAAGTGGACATTTAGTCAGGGTGACGTTATCCTGGAGATTTCACATGCCAAGGAAGGTCTCACCTTTTTTCCCTAAGAGTCAGATGAATGTGTATAATTATTTGTACAACTTCTGTGGCTTAAGGAGCAGGGCTTCCAGAATGGCCAAGTAAAGAGCTCAGCAAATCATCTCCCTAAAATGAAACAATAAAACTGAATAAACTGGTCAAAAAATGTAAAGACTGAAAAATTTTTGCCTGGGGCTGTTCCATCTCAGCTCCTCTTCCCCTGGCTCTGTGGCATAGAAGTTCTACCAGAATCATCAGAGGGACCTACCTTTATTTGGAGTGTGGAGTATCCCATATTTTATTATGGCTGACATTGCAGCTAGCCTGAGGTCTCAATAGTGATTGTGTTCAGTAATAGACTGGCAGATAGACCAGCCAGAAATTTAACAGGAGATCTTGGCAGTGAGACAGCCTCCTTTATCCCCAATCGTCCAAAAGGCTGTGCTCATGGACAAGGCTGTGTGCACCTTAGAGGGTTAAAGCAAGGTACTTGCCCCTGGCTGGATGTGAGGCCTTGCAAACACAGAAAATAATATCTGGAATAGACTTGGAAACTTTGAACTTTGAATGCATTCCCCAGGCCACACACAAATTTTACCAGCAAAGGGTGGAAGGAGGCCTTACTGGTCCATGGTGTTTGAGTATTACTTCTGACCAATCAGTGGCTGACCACTAAGGTAGGCTGACTCAGGTGATCCCTTGGAATCCAAACTTAAACATAACTAAGCAGAGATCAGTGGCCATACACTAGAGTGGGGGAGGGGGAAAGTGAGGAGTATAAACTCCACCGAATACCTCTAGGCAAATCACTAAACAAACATACCACACAAAAAAACCCCAAGACACACAGAATCTCTAGTTGCTACAATATCTAAAATGTCGTTTCCAAAAGAAATTACAAGGCATGCAAAGAAACAGAAAAGTATGACCCATTCCCAGAAAAATAAGGAGTCAACAGAAAACTGTCTTAGGAATCAGAGTGTTATGGAGAGCAGTATAATTACAGTATTGTATCCTGAATTTCACATAAAATTTTATTAGGAATAATTTCACAAGTCATTACAATTTCTTTGAAAATAACAGTTTTACTGATTGCTTAGTGTTCCATAATATGTCTGTACCATAATTTAATCATGCACCTACCATGAGATACTACTACATTTTTTAAGTAGTTCTTTCATTTGATTTATATATTATGTATTATCTATACTTCCAGTTATTTCCTGAATGTAGTTATCTAATGATGAAAGAAAAAATGAACTATTTAAAGTCCCTGACAAATATTGCTAGATTAAGCTCCAGGAAAGTTGTATAATATTAGGCACATATCAGCAGTGAATACCACAAACTATACTTGAAAAGGAAGTAAAGAAATCATTAGCAATCTAATAGGTGAAAGATGTATCTTCATTTTAATTTCTTTGATTATAGTAAGTGTAGAGTAATTTTTCACCTCTATGTGCCAATATGTTCTATGAATTCCTGTTCATATCATTTATTCATTTTCAGTGGTATTTTGCTGTTTTATTAATGGGTTTGGAAGGATTTCTCATAAACTATGCTTACCACACACACAAATATACTATCGTGAATGGCTAGGTATCTTTAATTATTGGGGTGATTTTAAAAAATCATGTAATCAGATTTCTTTCAATGTGGAAAGTGAATAAAAATTTCGGGAGAATAAAAGGGATGGGAATTATACAATGGAGCAAAATGATCAAGGATCAACTACATTTAAGAGATAGCAGCAGCTGATAAAAGATATTAAGAAAAGCATAGTATACATTATAGGGTCAAAAGAAACCCTATACAAAAAACTAAGCATTCTCCTTAGATCTGGGGTGTGAGAGGTTTCTGTAATGGAAACATACATTCAAAATTTTACTGAATAGCTGCAGTGTGTACTAGTGGGAGTGAAGTTAGGTGGGAGTGAAAAACAAGATCCCCTCTGCTCTCCATCTAATGAGGAATCATAAGTAACTAAAAATCACTTAAGGCAAGTAATAAAAATAAGGAAGAGATAGAGGAAAAAGCAGGGTGCTGTGGGAGCTCAGAAAGTTAAGAAATACTGTATTTTCCTGTGTATAATGCACACTGTTGGCCCAAATTTTTGAGGGAAAAAGAAGGGTGCACATTATACATAGGTAGTACCTGAAATACCTTGTATCTGTTCTTGTGTTTTGCAATTATTTGTTACATAAAATTTCTTGTACCATAATATGTTCAAAAATAAATGCTAAAATTAGCATTTATTCCTTTATAGTACAAAAAACCCCAAGTACCTAAATATCAGTAAATAAATTGAATTTAAAAAATTAAAAGTTTTTTTTTCCTGAAAGTTTGGGCCAAAAATGTAGGTGCGCATTATACATGGCAAAATATGGTACTATTGATGCAACTCAGGAAAATGTTCATGGAGGAACTGGCATGTCTACTTGGTTATGTAGATTAAGTAGGATTTCTGTAGGTGGAGAATATAGAAAAGGGCTGTCAAGAAAGGATGTGCAAAAAAGAACCAACGGTCACATGAGGCAGGAGGTTCTGACCCAGGCATGCACCCAGATCCAGTCTATCAGCCTCTACTCGGATGGATTCTAGTACTGGTGGAAATAATGAACATAAAACACCACATAGTAAAGCTTGTTATGAATGAAAAAAAATGGGTGAAGACCCATTTCATTCATTCATTCATTCATTCATTCATTCATTATTTGTTTGTTTGTTTATTTATTTATTTATAAAGATTTTATTTTATTTTTAGAGGGGAAAGGAGGGAGAGAGGGAGAGAAACATCAATGCATGGTTGCCTCTCACACACCCCCTACTGGGGACCCAGCCTGCAACCCAGGCACATGCCCTGACTGGGAATTGAACTGGCGACCCTTTGGTTCTTAGGCCAGTGCTCAATCCACTGAGCCACACCAGCCAGGGCTCATTTTTATTTTTTAAATTATATTTTCTTGTTTATGCTGTTACACTTGTCCCAGTTTTTCCCCCTTCGCCTCCCTCCACCTAGCCCCCCACTCCCTCAGGAAATCCCCACACCATTTTCCACGTCCATGGGTCATGCATATATGTTCTTTGGCTACTTATATTTCCTGTGTTGTAGTTTACATCTCCAAAACTCTTCTGTAAATACCAATTTGTACTTCTTAATTCCTTCACCTTTTTCGCCCATCCCTCAACACTCCACATCTGGCAACCCCCCACATCTGGCAACCATCATAACGTTCTTTGTGTCTATGATTCTGTTTCTGTTCTGCTTATTTTGTTTTTTAGATTCAATTGCTGATAGATATGTAGTTTTGCCATTTTACTGTTCATAGTTTTGATCTTTTTCTTAGATAACTCTCTTTAGCATTTCATATAATAATGGCTTGGTGATGATGAACTCCTTTAGCTTTACCTTATCTGGCAAGCACTTTATCTGCCCTTCCATTCTAAATGATAGCTTTGCTGGATAGAGTGATCTAGGTTGTAGGGCCTTGCTTTTCATCACTTTGAATACTCCTTGCCAGTCCTGTCCAGCCTGCAAGGTTTCTTTGAAGAAATCAGCCAACAGTCTTATGGGAACTCCTTTGTAGGTAACTCTCTGCTTTTCTCTTGCTGCTTTTAAGATTCTCTCTTTGTATTGAAGACCTATTTTAACTCATTAAAACTTTTTTTATAAAACACTGACCATGGTAAATTTAGACTCCATAAAAATAGTCAACACAGTAAAACTGACAATGGCAAAAACTTCATGCAATTAAACTTGTCGTCTTGGCTTGGGCTCCCTGGAAGCTGACTCCGAGGTGAGAATGAGAGTGTAGGTATTAGCTTATTTGAGAGGTCACTCCAGAAAGCATCAGCAGGGGGCGGGGGAGTAAGACAGGGACTGGGATGAGCCAGTAAAGGGCACAGCATCAAGCAGTTTTTCACTGGGGGCGAATGGGTTCAATTCCCCTGCCCTGGGCAACTGGGGGAAAAATGTGAACACACCTAAGAGTAATCCCACCAGAGGAAGAGGAAGCTGGGGTATTTATCCTCCAACTGCCATCTGTCACTGGCACATTAACTCCCAGAACTTCTGGCCTGGGGGTGTCCAGGTTGAGAGAAAGCCCAGGCTGGCAGTTGCAGGTCTGCGCACTCAGAAGCACCCACCGTTCTTGTGTACTGAAGGGTGAGTGCCGGTGGGGCATGGGTGGGCCACCACTGCTATCCACTACATGTTATCGACTCAAAACTATTGGAAGGACCACACTGACAAAATTTAGGCCCCAAAAATTTGCACCACAGAAAATCGGTAGGCATACTTGCCACAAAAGTAAACTCACTTGTAAGAGGTTAAAATTTTTTAAAATTTTATTTGGACAAACGTTAAAACAAATTTTTATGGTGACATTTTTATGAAGAAACATTTTCCAGATGAAAATAGTTTCAGTAACTCTTAATCCCTTTGCAAATTGGTAGTTACGGACTAGTCATGGGGATGTAAAGCACAGCATAGGGAAGGCAATCAGTTACGCTGCCATAACAATGTATGGCGTCAGGTGGGTGCTGGGAATATCAGGGGGACACTTTGTAAAGTATATAATTGTCTAACCACTATGCTGTACACCTGAAACTAATACCAAATAATATTGAAAATGAACTGTAATTGAAAAATAAAAATTAAAAAGAAAATTTCAATAAAATAAAAGCAAATAAAACTAGAAACATTTAACCTGAATTATATAGAAAATTGATTTGAGGGAATTAAATTGATTTGAATTTGCTCAGGAAAATATGTTCTTCATAAAATTTCATCAATGCTGGCATGATTCTGATTTAGAGTGTTTTTACTCACAAACATGGAGTCACAGTGTCCTCGGGCTCAAAACAAGAGGAGGATCGAAACATCCTGTTCTTGAGTTGCTAGTGGCCAAAAAATGAAGAGGATTTGTGCCAGGGGAAATTGCATGGGTAAATGCAGAGTGGAAAAGCATATGGAATGCTTTGGGAATGATGAATTCCTCACTGACAGAGCTATGAGAGCAGATGTTAAGCAAAAAAAAAAAAAAAAAAAAAAAATCATTCATGAATATTCTGTGGATCTGCAGATTTCTTTGTTGAAAGAGGATAAGAGAAAAATTGGATCTTACTGCCTTTCAGTGTAACTCTTCTCAACTTTCTACTAAAATATCCCATGACCTTACAGGAAAAGAATAAAAGCCCATTAAAATAATGAGGGATTGACAGGCAACATAATATAAAATTGTGAGCAGCCTCGAAAATCATCTTAAGGCAAATGGG
This sequence comes from Mormoops blainvillei, assembly GCA_004026545.1. Classification (NCBI taxonomy): domain Eukaryota; kingdom Metazoa; phylum Chordata; class Mammalia; order Chiroptera; family Mormoopidae; genus Mormoops; species Mormoops blainvillei. Next base: position 7,173 of record PVJD01016768.1, read on the forward strand.
AGTTTGGGAAAAATAGACCCATACTTCTTCACCTTATAGAATACTCAGGCCTTCCTCATGAAAGAGAGAAACTAGAGAAAGATTTTTTTTTAAATACACTGCTCTTGCTCCACCGACTGTATCCTGACTCAGAGATTCAGGCCTTTACTAGCCAGAGGACTGGACATTCATCTCTCTTGACCCCCTCGGTTTACCCACTGTCTTTTTACAGTTTTACATTGAAAAAGAACCACCACAGTAATCAGCTACACAGGAAGCAAGGGCACACTGGCCGTGGTGTAAAGCGTGTCCTCGCCCATTACTCACTCACTATAGATGACCACAGACATAGGAAGAGCTACATTTCACCGCTGTTGGCTTCCAGTACCAGAGAAGGAGACGAAACGAGGAGGGCCATAACCACCAGAGTACAAAGAGGTACAATAACAGAAAGCCCATTAGAAGCTGAAATGTAGACTGGAAGCTGGGCCCTTCAACTCACCCCCTTTCCAGCTGCAGACTTACCAAGCAGGTGGAACCACTACCCAAATGGATAGAAGTTGGGGCTAATGGGAACCCATGTGTTCTATTGACACACTGAGTTTGGAAGGAGCTTCCCTTGTTTGTGTATGAATTAGGAGAGAAAACAAATTGGGGGCTACAAACGAAGACTATGAGATAAAAGAAGAATCAGAGAAAGGAAATATGCTTCTGGAATATTATTTGCTTTCAGAGCCAGAAGAAAGCCAAACTATTAGGCATCTTCAAAAGATTGCACGAGAAGAAAAAGGTTGTAGGTAATACCTGAAAATGATACAATTTTACTAACGAATGTCACCCCAATAAATTTAATAAAAAGGTCATAGGTAGATGGAGAGCAAAAGTTGAGAAGGTAGTTGACTCAAAGAAAGACTAAGAACATTCCAAAGGCAGCAGCAGAATTAAAATCCAAATGCCCTCAGTAAAGCACAGAAAGGATGGTGCCGAAAATCTACCTGCTGATGTCATGGACATACCTGAGGTGTTTCCCAGAGTGAAGGTGAGAATGACAGATTCAGTTCTTCACCACATGCTTCATGAAAACCTACTATGTGCCAGTCACTCTGCTAGGTGCTGGATCTGAAGGCTTTCACATTATCTATCCTCAGAGTGTGAGAGGCAGCCATTAAACCCTTAAACACAAGCTAACGCATAATTGCAAATCATGGTGGCTGCCTCAACTGAAAACTGGCACTGTAAGGGTTGCCCATGTAGGAGAAGCCAGTTCCGACTGAGCGGTTAGGGAAGGCCCATCTAAAGAAGGGAAAGATTGCTGGAGGGGTAAAGGGTGAGTGAGAGTAAAGCAAAATTCAGAGACAGGGCAGGGGTGTGTAGTCTTGCAGCAGAAAAGCATGTGGAGCAGAGAGACCAAAAGAGGACCAGGGCCTCGGCTTGAGGTGAGGAAGGTGTGGAATGTGGTGCAAGATGTGAGCAGGTAGCCACTAGGGCCAGATCTCAGAGGACCACCTAAGGCTGGGTGAGGAGTTAGGATTTTATTCGAAGGGAAAAGGGAAGTTACTCTTTTAAAAGGTCGTCTGGCCCCTAAATGGGGGTAAGGATTCAACCAAGGGGGGCCAGGGCAGTGTGAAGGGGGATGATGACTTGGACAGCAGTGGTGGCTGGCAGTATAGACAGAGAAGTGAGGGGAGTTAGGACATGCTCTGGAAGTTATGACTGGCAGAACTTGAGTATGAACTGGCTACAGGAGGCACTGGACAGTACAGGAGACAGGGTGGCCTCGAACGACTCCCGGGTCCATTTTGAACACAGCACCCACGATGATGCCATTGATTATGATCAGAAAAATGGGCAGAAGAGTGATTTGGAGAAGGACCGGCAGGCGCGCGGGTTCAGGCCTATTAGGTCTCAAGGTCTCAGATGCTTGTGAGGTGCTCGAGAGTGAAGAGGTAAAAAAACATCACTGGACATTTAAACCTGATGAAGCGCAGGAGAGAGGCCAGAACTGAAAGCCACCCACTATTACAGACAGTACTTATTTATTTGGGTTTTATGTCCCTTTTCCTTATGGAATATTCAAAGATACACAAAAGTAGACAAAATAGCATGCTGAATCTCCATATATCCATCATAGTACAAATACTATTTTGCCATGAGAATGGTAAGACTCCTAGAAAAAGACAAAAATCCCAATTACTCCAGTCTGAATTTTCTCATGTGAAAAATGGGGATATTCTAACCGACCCCATGGAGTTCTGGTGAGAACATGAAATTAACCACGTCAACAGTGTGCAGTAAACCAATTTTATCCATTAATATTTTGTTATTTGGGGGTTGGCAATATGGAGCCAATATATCGGAGAAGGAAAATATATCAGGTTTAGTGAGTGGAAATAAGTGTATAAACTCAGGAGAAAGTATTCAAATCATTGAGCTCTTATGGAGAGAACAAAACAGAAGCTACTGGACACAGTAACATCAAGTTTTGGGATTTTCGCAAGCTGAGGAGCGAGTATAGTTACAGTTTCTATAAAGTGTGAATTGTGCACATGACCCCTACATGCCCTGGCAACGGAGCCCCCACTTTATGGTCAAAACATTATCTGAGGGGAAATTCACATGAAAATGAAAGAGTAAGGTGTCAGAGCATCACGCGATCTGGGCTGGTGAATTTGACAAGGTTTTTGCTGAAAAGAATCATTTCGTGAGTCTCTCCCCCTCTCCCCCCCAATGGATGACGGATAAAAGGTTGAAACTGAGCCTGAGCTTCTCACACTTTCATGGGGACGATGTGAAAATGCTCCTTCTGGTGCAGGATGGGGCCTCAGGGCCTGCATTTCTAACGAGCGCCAGGGCGATGCTGAGGCCCAAGGCCTTCTGGGACCCCGCAGAGCTCTGACCTGGCTCCTCAGCTGACTCTGCATGAAGTCTGTCACTGGGAAACTCTGTAGCGCACACACCTGCCCGCACGGCTGCTAGAAAGACAGTGGGACGGGGACAAGGCAGAAACCCATTTCCTCTGAAACCCTCCGTACAGGGGAGGGGCTGGGTCGTGTGGCAGCCAGGGGCTTAGGGTCCTCCCACGGGCATGATATGGCCCAGGAGGGCTGAGAGAAGTTCACGGTGTCAGCAGCTCTTGGCATTGATACTCTGTCACCCACGTCCATGCCCCCAGGAACTCGATGTTCAGAGGCGGAGAGAGAAAATGATGCAGAAACAGACAATGAACAAATTACACGCGCGTGATGTTCCTGGCCGAGAGACAGACGGTGAAAGGTCTTGAATAAGGTTTTCCTAAGCTTAAGGGAGATCTCTACGTGTAGACTGAAAGAACTCACCCCATTTCAGGAAGAATGAACTATCTGCACACAAACACATTTGGCAACAATTTTTAGCTACAACAGAAAAACACCTGCAATCATCAAGACAGCAGAAAACAAATCATCATTTGTTCTGCACACCACTTGGTGCTTTACAGGAATTCTCTCATTTAGGCTCACAGCATTCCAATAAAGGGTGGTGCTGGCCTTTAAGTTGACAAGATTCAGGAACTCGAACCATGTTGACAGGCTTCCTCCAGACATGCCACACGCAGCTCCAGGCTCACATTATCCTGGCTCAGTAACCCCAGAAGAAAGAGACGGGGTCTCTCTCCTGGTTTCACCACAGAAGGTCTCCAGTTGTGCGCATGCCCTGTGCTGGCCCTTGGATCCATCGCAGTGGCCAAGGGAATGGAGTTAAGATAATTGGCCAGGGGCTGAGGTACTATCATTAGAAATCCCACCAGAATTAAAAGGGTGGAGTGAGAAAAAAATAGACAAATAAAGAGAGGTTCGGCCAACAAATGCAAAGGGTCCACGAGGGGAAGGCCTATGAGTTGCCGCACGGTAGAGATGAGCACAGTGAGGATTACAGAGCTCAAGTAACTTGCCCAAGGTCATGCCTCCAGTACAAGCTGATGAGCCAGGAAAGAGACCACGGCGGTCCGGGCAGCGCTCTCAACCGCTCCGCTCTAAGGCAGCGAAGTCCGTTTGGCTTCAGACTTCTCTGCAACATCGGCTTTCAGAAGAAAATGGAGCAACAGCTAGACTTCTTAGAGAAAAAAAGATTGGACCCAAAGATTCTTCCACTCTGCCAAACTGTCTTTCACAATAATAGCTAACAATATTAAACACACACCGTGTGACAGACACTGTTCTAAGTGCTTTATATATATATTGAGTCATTCATTCCACAAACAATCCTGTAAGACAGGAATTCTTATTACCCTCCTTTTACATGAGAAAAGCGAAGCCCAGAGAGGTTAGGTAACTTATCTCAGAGCTAAGATGGTACCTCGGCAAGCTGGTTTTCTCAGCCCGTGCTGTGAACTGCCCTCCCATACTGCCAGGGTTCAAAAGCAGAACATCAATGCCCACTTCTCAAGAAAAATTACATAAAAATATACACTACAATAATAAGAGGTCAAAAAACAACTAAAAAATGAGGCAATCTTGTAAAAACTACAAAGTTAGTTTTTAAAAGTCTAAATGATTAATGTATATCTAAATCTAAGGTCTTATGAACAAAGAGAAGAAGGGGGAACGTTAAAGTGACCTTAACTCGGCTGAATCAGGAGGAACTAAGAGAGTATCCTTTCATGTTAAGAACAGTATAGGAAATGGAGAAGCCAAAGAACTCACATGCATGAGCCATAGACATGAACTGAGGGGGGCAATGCTGGAGGGAAGGGGTACCGGGTGGAGGGGGACAAAGGGGAAAAATTGGAACAACTGTAATAGCATAATCAATAAAATATACTGAAAACTATAAATTAAAAATAAATTAAAAAATAAAAAAGATTACCATTTCAGTTTTAAAATTCTGATAATTTAAGAAACATAGGCCACAGAATGAATGCTTTTAAAATTGTGGTTCTGCTCAGATATATTTTTAGCAGTTTTCTAAATATAGCAGGTGCCATAAACTCCTCTCTAGGAAAACAATACAGTTTTTTAAAATGGTAAACAGTAGGGTTTTTTTTTTTAATGTGAACACACAGATTCAAACTTATTTGATGTGTTTAATCCATGAAATTATCTTTCCTGATGCTCAAATTATCCCAACTGTGCCTAGCTGGAACTCTAAGTTGGCGCCTGAGTCCTTTTACCATGACCTAGTAGATTCTGGAAGCTTTATTGCTATCAAAACACCATGTACATCTTTCCCCAGACCCACAGAATGCTTAAAGGTCATATTTACAATTCTAAAAGGTGTATATATGCCTTCCAAAGCAAAGAAGAAGGTGCTAGCAAAGAAAATACTCATAAGAGAAACGAATCATAAAGCAAAAGAAATGGCAAAGAGGCATTAAAAAGTAGCACAGAAAAAGATGAAACATGACAAGCTAAGTGTATTAGTTATAATGATAAATATCAATGAAACCTACTTCCATATTTAAAAATAAAGTTTTCCAGACTGGAGTTTTAAAAATTAGTTTTATGATATTTAGAAGAATCACAAAATGGCACAAGAAGATCCATGTAAAAGAATCGGGAATATATGCAAAACAGACACAAACGAAGGGAAACCAAAGGTCAAAATACTTAAACTAGTTAAATTTAAGACAAAAAACCCCTGCATAAAATGGTACTGAAATGTATAAAACCAAAATAAGAATAGAGACTCACTTAATAATACAACTAATGTCTTATTTAGTGACTTCCAGGAAAGAAACATGCATATTAGACAAATACACCTTTTTTCCTAGTGCCCATGGAACACATAAAAATTGAACATGTAGCTGTACTAACAGTGGCACTTCAACAGGGTTCAGTTACTGAAGAAGACTCATGGAACCCAAAAGGACAAAGCTTTCAAACACACGGTTTGTTACAGGGAGCAGACACACTATAGCAAGAGCCTAAAAATCAGAATAAACATCAGCAGATGACTCACAGCAGGGGTCTGGGGAGGCCACATGCAGGCTCCTAATGTCCTCACTCTCTCAGGGCCAGGCCAGATGTCTGTGGATGGGGAACCCCTACTGTGTGCACAGAACACTTCGGAACCAGGGAGACAAAAATGAAGTCTTTGCTGAGGCGGTTTCTATTTTGCTTGCCACCTAGGCATATCCCTGTTACGGGCCCAGCAGAACCTGGGGGCGGGGGTTGGGGAGTAGCACACCCAGACCAGGTGCAACTCTCCAAGCTCATTGTTATTCATAAACGATGCTGACAAGCTGGGTCAAACTCCCCCTGAAACTCTTTGGACTCATGGTTACACAGAGACGCTATACATCAATGTTTCGTGCTTTGACCAGGAGTCATGTCAGGCAGGAGCTTTAATTGAACCAAACAGCTCAGGTTAATTGTAGACCTGCCGTGATTAAGCTTTACAGAACAATAGCAAAGCACAAAGTCTATCTTAATAATTTCCAAAATGCTGAAACCACACAAACTGTATTTTTGGACCACAATTCAAAAAAAAAAAAAAAGAATAAATACAAAGTAATCAAAATGCAAATTAAAACAAGGTGCTTTTTTTTAGACTGTAAGTCTGATGAAAATGAATAAGAATGATTATATCCAGTGTCAGTTAGGATCTAGGGGAACTAGGCCTCTTCGTTCACTGCTCTTGGAAACATAAATTTGTAGAATCTTTCTCAGGTAATTACCAATTGTTCTGGCAATGTGGATTAAAAAATCCTTAAAAAGGCACATTCTCTCAGCCCAGAAACTACATATTTGGCATTTCATCCTGAAGAAATAATTGAGGCTAAGGACAGGCAAAAATGCTTATTGCAGCACGGTAGATAATAGCAAAATTTTGGAAACAATCAAAATGTCCAGCAGTATTGGGACTATTTCAGTGAGTTACAACCATATCCAGTTATTCAAAATAATTCTGTGAAGGTCTGTTTGTGGCAGATTCTGCTAGTTGCATGTCTACAATGGTCTCCCCTCTTCTTCTATTTTAAAAAAGATTTTATTTATTTTTAGAGAAAGGGGAAGGGAGGGAGAAAGAGAGAGGAACATCGATGTGTGGTTGCCTCTCACTCGCCCCCCTACTGGGGACCCGGTCCACAGCCCAGGCATGTGTCCTGACTGGGAATCAAACTGGCAAGCCTTTGGTTCGCAGGTCGGCACTCGGTCCACTGAGCCACACCAGCCAGGGCTCCTCTCTTCTTCTATAGTAACACAACCACCGGCGGTGCTCACTGCTCCAGGCACAGTCCTGTTCCTGCTTGCCAAGCTTCCCCTGCACCTACGGGTGACCATGTGATCCAGTTCTGGTCCGTGAGATGAGAAGTCTCCTGGGGACTCTGAGAAAGATTTTGCTTTCCTAATAAAAGGGAAAGATGCTGTTGATACTACAGCTATCATCTACTGCCGACCTCATATTAAGTGAGAAAAATTAACTATTTGTTAAGCAAGAATCGTTTGGGTTTTCCGTTATTCAGAGCCTGGAGAGTCCCTACCTGTGGTGGATACTGTGATGTGCCTTCTCAGGCCCCGCTCAGGACTCCCAGATACTGGGAGTGCTACAGGCTGACAGTGGTCACGTGTCGGCTATCTCCAGGAATTGCATTCATTGAGTCAGCTGCCTTGCCCTGTCCCCTTCATGGGAGGCAGCCTATAGGAGTATAAAGACTCAGGCTTCTTTCTTCAATTTGGGACACAGGGCCCTCACAGCTCCAGAGCTGGAGCCTTTGTGACTGCTGCACTGCCTACCTTCCCCTTGCACTTAATCCTGCTTGATTCCCTAATTCCACTTTATTCCCTTTTTCAATGGTGTTCATCTTAAGAGCATTTCTTAATAAACTTCCTGCACTCAAATCTCTCTTTTAGAGAGAGGGGAAGGAAGGGAGAGAAACAGCGATGCGTGAGAGAAACATTGATCAGTTGCCTCTTGCACACCCGCAGCTGGGGACCTGGCCCACAATGCGGCATGTGCCCGGACCGGGAACTGAACCTGAGGCCTTTTGGTTCATAGGTCGGAACTCAATCCACTGAGCCACACCAGGGCCTGCACTCAAATCTCTTGATCCAGAGTCTGTTTCCTGAGTAACTTTACTCATAGCATCGCTGACACATTTATTCATGTAAAAAGATGTTCAAAATATATTGCTAAATGACACAAAAGCAGTTTATAAAGCGGTATGCATGGCGTTTTTTTTATTATACTGGTTATACAGAGGTGGGCAAAAGTGGGTTAATAATAATAATACAATAATTAATAAGTAACAGTACAAGAATAAACTCTGTGTTTCACGTACTCATAACTGTAAACCTACTTTTGCCCCACCCCATACACTGACATAGTAAAAATGCAAAGAAAAACATTTAAATGCCAAAAAATAAGTTTGACTATTTTAATACATAGCGTAGAGGTGAGAAAGTAAGGGGATCCCAAGGGTGGTGGTCGGAGTGCAGAAATCATAGGAAAGCACAAATCCACAAGCGCTAGAGATCAGATTTGCTCTGGAGGTAGCTGCCAACTTCGGACAGCCTAGAGTCAGGTTTCCATGAGCCATTGCTGTGGGGGATGGGAGACAAAGCCTAGTGCTTGAGCGGTGTGAGGGTTCAGGATGGAGTCCCTTGCATTAAGGCAGGACAGCCAAAGAGCAACAAACAGCCTTAAGAAGTCCAACTGGAAAAGCCCACCCTGCAGTTGGTGCCAGGAGAAGTCAGCTCCACGGGAACCACCAGGCACAAGCAAGTTCACCGAACTGTACTTAACCTTCAAGGTGGCAAATTTATTTTATGTGTATTTTACCATAATAAAAAGGGCGGGGAGAGAAACGGAATGAAGTACTGACACACAATACAACATGATGAATGATGAAAACATTATGCAAAGTGAAAGAAGTCAGACACAAATATCATATATTGCATGACTCCATTTATATGAAGTGCCCGGAAAAGGCAAACCTGCGGAGACATAAAATAAGACTGATGGAGTCCTGGCTGGTGTGGCTCAGTGGACTGAGTGCTGACCTGTGAATGAAAGGGTTCAATTCGCCAGTCAGGGCACATGCCTGGGTTGCAGGCCAGGTCCCCAGATGGGGGTTTGAGAGAGGCAATCACACATCGATGTTTTGCTCCCTTTCTCCCTTCCCCTTTCTCTAAAAATAAAGAAGTAAAATCTTTTAAAAAATAAAATAAAATAAAATAAAATAACTGACGGTTGCCCAGAGGAGCAATGGGCAGCGGTAGCTCATCCCGGGTTCACCCCAATCCTGTCTCTAGGGGCCCTTCCTTTGCCTCACCGTCCCAAGCACTAATAACCTTACTCTCACTTTCACCCGCACTGTGTCTTGAAATTTTCCCTGCGCAAGTCAAGAACCTGGCGGTGGCCTGACACTGAGAGATCCTGGACCTTGCCAGGGCAAGTCTGGCCCCCGGTGCGGAAGCTGTCCGGTAACATTTTTGCATCTAAGATAACGTACCTTTGGAATGTCAGAGTCATCTCCTTTTCCAGACCCTGCAGGGCACACACACACACGAAGACTGATGCTATCAGGTTGAGGAAGCTCCACTACATTTTTAATTTGCTGAGAGTGTTTATTATGAATGGGTATTTAATTTTGTTAAATGCTTTTCTGCCTCAATTATATTATGTGATTATTCTACTTTAGCTTGTTGATATGATTGGTTACACTAATTGATGTCTGAATACTGAATCTTCACATCCTGGAACAAACCCCACTTGGTCATGGTATAAACTTCTTTTTATGTATTGCTGAATTGCACTTGCTAAATTTTTTTTGAGGATTTTGGTGTCTACGTTCATGAGTGACATTGCTTTGTAGTTTTCTTTTTTGTAGTGCTTTTGTCTGGTGTTGGTATTATATTGTCTTCAAAAGGAGTTGGAAAGTACTCCCTCCTATTCAATTTTCTGGACTACTTTCCACAGAATTGTTGCTAAAACTCATATGATTTCAAAGCTGGAAGACACCCTGGAAACCACTAAGTACTGACCAGGAACTTGATTTGACTTCAGAGACCCAGAAAACCCCATCCCTTTTTCCCCTGCAGGTAGCCAAATTCAATTGTAGATTTCTACACCTTGGAGAGCAAAGGAATGAAATGATTTTTCTTCACATAGTGTAAAAAGAAGATAATATGATCGGAAGTAGCTGAAAAGTAATTTCCTAACAAAGTTGACAGTTGCTCTCTTCATTGCATTATAAAACCAGAACATAACAAATGAATTGAAATTGGGGAAAGAATGAACCAAAGCAGTAAGAGCTTGCGAGCCTTTGCTTGGTTTTCCCCAGAAGCTGACTCTGAGGCAAGGACTCCAGTGCAAGTAGTTTATTCAGAAGGTACGAACACAAACAAACACCTCAGCAGGAGAAGGAGGAAGTTATTGGGGAAGTAAGACAAGGAAAGCAAGACAGCCACTAGAATGCACCGAAGTGGTCAAGGCGAGGGAATATGAGCGGCATATCTGCAGCATCTGCCACCGCCTGGGAGGAGAATCCCATTTGAGGCAGAGAGAGAAATTACCTCCCGGAAAAAGATTTGTATGATTTTAGAAGGGAAATATAAGTACCATGATTTAATTTATTCCAAAATTACTCAAGCTATAGAAATATATTCCTGGGGGTGACACTGTAAAATTTTTGTCAAAAATAATATTCATTTGACGCTGTGCCTTCAGAAATAATCTGTGAAGGCAAAACGTGACTGGCAATGCACGATCTTTGCATAGAACACTTTGACTCACTTTAAATTAATGCAAACCTGGATATCATCATCTGATCCTGTTTTCTTTAGCATGTTAAAAGAATTACATTAACTTATTTGTGCTAAATGAGAAAGTACTCTGAATGAGAAAAAAGTAATGGATTGCATGCTGAGAATAACCTATGGATTAATATTTAAAGGTTCTCAAGAGATGATGTCATAATAAAACTCCTCGGAACAGATAGTATAATGGTATTAGTCATAGATTTTTGGAAATGCTGATCCAACAACTTTTAACACTGGAAGCTTTTTATTTATAGAAACCCATAATAATTATTGATCCAAAATAAACTCAGGTTGTGTTTGATTCTTTCTTAATATTCTGTGATGAAATGTTATAATTTTAGCATTTATTTTTTTAGTCTGGTCCATGACCATCATATCTTGATTATTTTACTTTTAGAAGCTCTTTGTATCTCTGCAAATGTTGGAGAATTTTGGAGAATATAATTTGACATGTTAATTTTAATGCCAAAGATTGCCATAATTTACTGGAGAGAAATGAATATTCACTTTTTCAAAAATATGGAAGGAAATGACTTACTTTTGGAGAACTTTTAAAAAATGACACGCATGAACATTTTGAACTTAATGTCATTTCTATGAATCACAGCTGAATATAATACTATAAATTTATAGAGGAGGGTTGAAAATTTTTGGTTTTGGGGTAATTTTCATTCTCTCACATCTTCCTGGTCCACAAATCTGAGCATCTCCCCTTACTTTCAAGCAAAGAATTCACACCAAAAGTGAAGTTCTTATTCCTAAAAGTTAATTAATTTTATAAACATTATATATAACATAAAATATTCACTAGTACACTATGAGAATAAGCCACAAAACTATTTTAAATTAAACCACACTTTAAATAATTTAGCCAAGTACTGTTCATGGACAGGAAGGCTTGATGTTTGGTTTTAAGCAAATCAACATAATCTTCAAGTTGCCGATATTACTCTAGTAATAATTAGCACTAGTTAGGGAGACCGCGTTATTAGTTCATCATAGCAAAAAGTTATAGAGAGCATTGAGTTATAGAATCTTACTATTCTGTGTCCTTTTTTTGAAACTTAAGGTTCTGATTATTGAGAAATATGTAATGAAATTTCCTCCTCTTCCTTTTAAAAATCCTTTATTGCTGAGTTCCTACCAACTGTTTCTATGAAATCTGCAATCATTGTCAGTGGTACTTCGTAAATGTACCATTATTAAAACCAGCCTTGAAAAACAGACAGAGGTTTCTATACAAGTGGTTATGTAGTTAGCAATTTCTTCAGGAAGGCATTCCTGTACTATGTCTATATTATTATCAGATTAATATACATTTCACACAGGAGGCCTAACACTTTTGGAGATGCCTTCTGAGTTGGTGACCAATCTAATGTTACAGAGTGAACTGTGACAATCTGTCCTCAGGAAGATTCTGTCAGTTGCCTGAAATAATGAGTCCTTAAAAAATATGTGTTTTTATAGCATCCCATTCAGGCATGTAAGAAATGTTCAATATATATTTGCTGAATTCGTGTTTTTGTTGTTGTCATTGCTGTTAAATAATAAAGAGCGAGTCTCTGGATCCACCCACCAATTTACAGGAAACACAGCAGGCAGAAGAACATGTTAAGCTACCCCAGAGGAATTCAGTCAGCAAAATCCATATCGTGGGAGATGCCACAGATAAACAATCCAGTTTTGTCAGCAAACTGTAAAAAGAAAGAAAAAAGGTAGACAGGGAACCTACGGATTAAAAAGAGGTAAAAGCCATGTAAAAATAATAGGTAAAATTAAACCAAAGTGTTTATGGATGCATGCTTAGGTGATGAAACTATAAAGTGCTTAAGTGATTACCATAAAAGTAAGAAGTGGAACCTAATCAACAAAACAAACAAGCAAAACAGAACCAGAGACATGGAAATAAAGAACAAACAGAGTGACGAAAGGGAAGAGGGGAAG
>PVJD01016769.1:0-19666 GCA_004026545.1 Mormoops blainvillei
CCAATTCTGTAGTCAAGTGTCCTGGGTTCAAATATAGGCTCCACAACTCACCAGCTTGAGCAACTCCTTTCATCTCTGTATGCCTCAGTTTCCTCATCCATACATTGCGGCTTTGGAGGGCGTCCGTGATGAGGTGTTGGAAAGATTAATGAGATAGCATATGTAACGCATTTAGCATACACTAAATGCCCTGTGAGGATGGCTGAAGGAGTTGGCGTGAAAGCAGTGGGTGTTGGGTTGGTGGGGGTAGAAGCCTTGGAGGGGGCGGTCCTGGAAAGGGCAGACTGGAGACGAACTTCTTCATGATCTCATTGACGCATGAGAGTGTCAGTCAGCTCCCGAGGCAGGAAGTTGTCTCTGCTTTACTCATCCTGATGTTCCCGGTGCTGAAGATGGCCCACGGTCGGGGCTCAACACAAGGGCAATGAGTGGATTCACTAGGCAAGGAACGCACGGATTCCCTGCTACCCCAGCCAGCTGCGCAGGGGAGCCCCTCAAAACTGGGGACCCTGAAAGACAGAATGCTCGATTCATTTTTTAAAGGGGTGGAGGAGGAGGGATAGAGGGGATAAATTGTAATGGAAAAAATACCAAAAAAAAATTTATTAAAAAGAATAAGGGGTGGGGCCCCTGGCTTCCAGAATGAGGCCATTGTGACTCAGGCCGGGTGCCTGGTAGCCGTCCTGGCCTTGGGGGACTGGCCGGTGTCTAGTGGGCCAGGATGTCATCTGCTTTGAACAAAGGGCGGGAGGAACATCTGTCTGAATCAGGCAACTTCTCTGAGACTTTGCTTTCCAAGAGATTAAGCAAGTGAAAATGGAGACTCTTTCAGTGCCTGAACAGCCCTTATCGTCACTACAAGGCCAACTACTGATTGAGGGAGAAACGGGCTCTGTTACGGTTTGACTAGAGAGGCCTCGCTGGTGAGCCTGGAAACGGAGGCGTTTGCTGTGGTCTGGGGCTGAGATGCATGTTCCTGGGGGTGGCTGACTTTGCCAAGCACTTTGCCCCAGGGGTAACCACGTGGTGTAATTTCCGTCCCAGGATGAGTAAGGCAAATTAGGAAAGTCCTCCAGGGGCCGCTGTGGATGGGGGCTGAGTGAACTGAGCTCCACAGGACTCAGGGACTCTCTAGGAAGCAGCAAACACCTTCTGTCATCGAGCCAGAGTTACTGGGGCCCGGGGACCCACACTCCATCACCTCTCCAAACTGTACCACCTGAGAGGTCAAGGTAAATGGTCCAGGGACAAAAAGAGGAAAAGTGGAGCCGGAGACAGAGCTCTCCCCTACTCCCTTCCTAAGCGTGTGTAAGTCACCTGCCCGTAGGGCGAAGAAAGCCAGACCCTGCCCCTCCCCGAGAGCACCGCCCTCGGATGTGATCCATGCCCACGTCAGGCCCCTACCTGCCAGCTTGGCTTCTTTCTTTTCTGTTTTCACTTGGAGCTTGGGAGGAAAACAGTCTTAATAATGCTTTCATGGATTTCCCCCCCTGGAGAGGGAATCGAGTGATACACCCATTGGACTGGAGCTCTTTGTGCTCATCTGGGTGTTGCCTCCTGCTGGATGAGTCCCCGAGAGGGGACGGGACACTGCGAGCGACCTTCAGAGCAGATGCCAGGTGTCCATCCCGGAACCCACAGGCCCTCCGTCCCGGTCCTCGCGTCCTCCTCTCCTTCCACTCAGCCCGCGCTCGGCCCTTCACAGCTTAGCTCGCAGCCCCTCGCCCTGCTGGAACTTTCCCCCCGAGAATGGCCAGTCTCCACCTCTGGTGCATCAGGTCTGGTGACAGGAAGATGGCTCCAGAAGGAGGAGGGAAGGGAAGGAAGTGTTGGTGGGCTGAGCCTCCGAGGCTGCCCGCCTGCCTGGGCTGCTGGGACTGGTTCAGGGGCTGGGAAGGGCTGGGACGGGCTAACCTTGCCACACAGGAGCCGTCGGCCACTGCCTTTGCCTGGAGCCCCTCGCACCCCACCGCCACTTGGTGGGTGAAGGACATACCCTCGGTGGCTCGAATGCACTCTGCTGGGAAGACTCCTCCGCTCCGTCCCAGTCACACGCGGGCTCTGTCCCTCCCTCGCTTGCTGCGGCACCTGGTGCTCGGGGATGGGCACCTTAGCTTTACTGGCCTGGCCAGTGCACATCTGCTTTGTCACTGGAATACTGGGATTTCTCGTCTTATGTAAAACTTTAAACATACAAAAAAAGAGAGAGAAACATGATTACGAGCCCCCTTTATGAATTCACCCAACGATCCACTGTTCCCACTTCCTGTATTATTTGAAACGTATTTCAGAGATCATATCAATTCACCTGCAGTATATTTCAGTAGGTGTCTCCAAAAGATCGGAGTCTTTTTTATTGTGGTAAAATACACATATCATAAAATTTACCACTTTAACTATTTCCAAGTGTACAGTTCAGGGGCATTAAGTACATTCACATGGTTGTGCGACCATCACCACCATCCATCCCAGAACTTGCTCATTTTCCCAAACGGAAGTTATGTCCGCAATAAACCAGCCCCGGTCCTCCCCTTCCTCCAGCTCCTGGCAACCACCCTTCTACTTTCCGTCTCTGTGAATTTGCCTAAATAGGTACCACGTACTATGGAATCATACAATATTTATCCTTTGGTGTCCAGCTTGTTTCACTGGGCGTAATGTCTTCAAGCTTCACCCACGTTGTAGAGTGCGTCAGAACCCCTTTCCCTTAAGGCTGAAATACATTCCACTGTATGGACAGACTGCATTTTGTTTATCTGTTCATCCCTCCGTGGGCATTTGGAGTGTCTCCACCTTTTAGCTACTGCAGATGTGCTGCTATGAGCACAAGGGTACGAATATCTCTTTGAATCTCTGCTTTCAACTCTCATGTGTGCAGAGCCAGAAGGGGAACTGCTGGACCCTGCGATGACAACAATACCATCCTCACACCTAGGACTAAATCGGCAATGGAGCCTTAACAGTATCAGATACCCGCTCAGTGTGCAGCTGCATCACTGTCCCCTCGGCGTTGTTTTTAATAGTTGTTTGAATCAAACTCAAAACCTGGTGCATGTATTGCAATTGGTTCATGACTTTTTGAAATAAATCATCTGTTTACTTTGGAATAATTTTATATTCACAGAAAAGTTGCAAAGATCGTACGAAAAATCCCACGTGCCCTTCGCCCAGGTTGCTCTAACGTCAACATCTTACATACATGATACGTTTTCAAAAGCTCAGAAATCAGTGCTGGTACTTGATTACTAATTAACTCTAGACTTTATTTGGGTTTTACCAGTTTTTTCACTAATATCCTTCTTCCGTTCCAAGAGTCCACCTTGGGTACCACATTGCATTTAGTCGGGATGTCTCCTTTGGTTCCTGTGACCTGTGATAGTTTCTCAGTCTTTTCATGTTTTTTATGACCTTAGCAGTTCTCTCTTTTAAGATTTTATTTATTTTTTAGAGAAGGGAAGGGAGGGAGAAAGAGAGGGAGAGAAACATCAATGTGTGGTTGCTTTCCACGTGCGCCCCTACTGGGGACCTGGCCCACAGCCCAGGCATGTGCCCTGACTGGGAATCAAACTGACGACCTTGTGGTTCCCAGGCCAGCACTCGGTCCACTAAGCCACACCAGCCAGGGCGAGAGCTCCTCTTGTCACATCCTCTTGGGGGTGGGTGACATCCCCCTCTGACATCACTGGGGGTGTTCACCTCCACCAGTGGGTTAAGCGGTATCTCCAGGCTTCTCCATCATAAAGTAACTATTTCGCCCTTTCCCTGCTCTGTGCCTTAAAAAGGGAGTCACCAAGTTCATGATATGTCTTTTAAATCTGTTTCAGTCATTAGATTATGGCATCTCTCATTTTTTTCTCAAAACTTAGTTATTGAAAAACCTGGGTCACTTGTCCTGTAATGTTTCTCAGAGCCGTGTCGTGGCTTAACATGATCCTTGCCCTCCATGATTCCTATAAACTTGTGGTTGAATCCGAAGGCCTGATCACGTCTGAGTTTTTCCAGCAGGATCACCTCAGGGTAGGATGGTGAGCTTCTGTCAGGAAGCACCAATTGTCTCCCTTTTGTGACAATAGCAGTTTTGATATTCATTTTATTACCTCAGTTATAACGCCTCTAATTTCCTCAGGACCTACCTTATCAAAATATTTCCTAAATTAAAGACAGGTCATTTCCCACCCTCATCACACATAGTAGATTTCAGCCAACCAAAGATACCACCTGTGGCAAGAAACACCATCATTTTATGTACAACTAAGAAAGAAAATAAAAAACACTGGGCGTGAACCTATGGTACAATGCTTCCCTCCCGCTTGGACCTTCTACCCAGTCCGTGTAATTTTGAGGCGAGCTGGAGGATGCTAAGGTCGGGTTAGCATTTTCCCTTTACACCACACTCAGTTTTATTCTTTCCTCTGTTGAATTGCATTTGCTAGAAGTTCAGTCACAGCCACCAGGACACCTCTGAACATACAGAGTTGCAGTCATTCCTCTAACGACCAATTATTTGCTGCTGCACTGCTGCGTTTTTCTCACCATCCCATTTCCTTGCCTTTCTGTGCCCGTACTAACCTTCTGTTTCCATACTGAATCATACTGTACTTTTTTTTACAGTATTTTAAATAGAAACCCCGCCCATTCATCGGAAGGGTGGGATGTAGGAGCAGTCACGGCCAAGTGACTGCCTGTACTGGCCTGACCCCCGTGACGGGACTGATGCTGGTGGCAATGTCTGGAAGAGGTGCCCCCGTTTTGGAGACGTTTAAGGTTTTTTAAAGCATGCATTTTAGAATTGATGAAATGGGGAGTTTCTGGCTATGTGGCTGGCAAGAATTCCATTTTATTTATCTGGATGACCTCCCCATAGAACTTAGCTCAGTGCTCATGTTACCCGAACGGTAATTGGGGTCCTGCTGCCGACCGCCGCCCCCCAGACAAAATTCCGGAGGCAAAGATTTGGTGATTAAGGAAAGGAGTCTTTATTCAAAAGCTTCACGATTTTGGAATAACAGCTTGCCACACGTATTAGTCACTTAAGCCTATCAAGTAAGGCTAAACTCTAACTGTTAGTTACAGCTTTAATCACTAAGCCTATCAATTAAGGCTAAACTGTAACACCTGAGTCTCCTATCATTCCCCCTTTTTCAGTTTTTAGTTATTTCTGCAGCATTAGTTTACAAACCAAAACAACCTAAGATATAAGAGCCACACAATTTTGGAAGAACAGCAGGCTTCTGCCTCAGAGCTCATCCCCCCTAGAACGCCCAGAGAGGACTAGCCCCGCCACCCTCTGCCAGGCCAGCCCGACCCCAGGCCTCACCCAGGGCTCCTTCCCACTCAAAATACCGTCTGTTGGGGAAACGCTGCGGCACGATCATCCAGGCATCCTCCAGGAAGAAGAGCCCGAGGGAGCCTGAGAGCCGGAGCCCGCCAGTCCGAGAGCCCGGGGAGCCCTTCTTGTATTTCGAATCTTCTAGCCCATAGTTTCATGCTCTCTGGAGACACTCAGCTTCTCAGCCAATCCCATCCTAGACCATTGTCTCCTCCTACGGTCCCTCCCTGCTCCTCACTGGTAATCGATCAGGTCTCTCCGTATCACGTATTCTAACACGCACTCACTCGCTTTGTGGGGTGCAGCGTGTTCTGCTCAGGGGCTGGGGCCCTTCTCTCTTTAGGGTGCAGGTGTCCTCTGCTCCTCTATGAGGTGTGCTGCAGAGTCCACTCCCCACCCTCCTCCGACATGGCCAGCTATTGAAACCGAAAAAGTCAGCATTCGTGCTGCCTGTCACTACCAGAACCAATAAGCAGAGACAAGGATTGAATTTTTACAGATGTTGTATTCAGATACGGACATCGGAGACGGTGGGTTATGTACCCTCAAAAAACATCTTAACGTCTCATCACGAGCCAGTTTGTTTTGTTTTGTTTTTCTTTAATGGGGAGAAGGAAAGGGTAGTAACGGGTTTGGAAAAGGGTTAATCAGGTGACCGTCACAATGCAGCGGCGATTTTCCTAGTATTTCTTTATCTGCTGATCAGCAACAGCTCAGACTCCATCTCCATCGCTTCCAGGGCCCCCTGAGGCCTGAGGCACAGAGGTTGGATTGACCTCACATAGGTCATGTATTCCATTCCCTGGAATGACAGCTTTCCACATGCATTAATCACTTAAACCTATCAACTGTGGCTGAAGCTAAAACCTCTAACCTTAAGTTCCCCTATCACTATGACTGCTAGGCTAGGCCAGTCTAGCTTAAGACTGATGTAGTCACGAGCCTGTTGGCCACAGATCTGAGTCTTCTGATCAGCTTGATCAGTGATGAGATAAAGGACACACACTCCCAGGCTGCCTGGCTTCAAATCTAGCCTGCTGTGTGTTCTTGGACAAGTGGCTTAACCTCTCTGTGTCTCTTTCCTCACCTATAAATGGGGGATAAATAATCATACCTACCTAACAGGGCTATTGTGAAGATCAGAGGGGCTATTACACACAGAGCACTGAGCACAGTGCTGGGTATCTGGCAAGCACGCTAAAGCATAAGCTATTATCTATTGGAAAGACAACACTTTTCTCTTGCTTCCGAGTCATTTTTCAGGAATAAAAAAAGACATGGAGACCCTGGTTAGCTCAGTCCCTCATGCTGGCAGGCAGCTGTAGGAAGAAGGTCAGAAGAGAATTTTTCTGTGCAGACCATGGTCTGTGGTCAGGCAGGACTTGGCTTGCTACTCAGAGACACTGACCCTAGCTGGAGGGTGGGAGGAGAAAGCAAGAAGGTGCGTGTCGCCCAGTCAGCCCAGCCCCTGAGCGGAGGAGGCTGTTGAAATGGTGCCAGAAGATGCAAAGGCGGTGGCGGTCACGTGCCTGGAGACTGGTTGGCTTCCGGGGTCTCCTGCTGTCATGTTGTCTTGGGCAGGACAGTGCCCACGCCATGTCCCTACATGGACATATAATTAGGGGAGACTCCTCCTCCTCCCCTTATAATTCAGGATGTCTGCTTCATGTTAAGTTTCCCCATGTGTTCTGTCCGATCTAACTTCCCTGTCAGCAAAGATTAATCTTAAGAGATAAGAAAAAGACACCCGAAAGTATTGACTCTGCTCTTTTCTTATCTTCCTGCCCAGGGTCTTAGCGTGTTCAATGGTTTCGCTCCAAAGCGTCGGCAGGTTGTTGGAGTAGTTCTTTTCAGTGGATAAAATAACAGGGACTCCGGTGCACAGCCCTTCCCGACACCTGGGGCCCCAGATCCCATCCTAGGAAGGACCACCTCTTGCCTTTGTGCACTGCTAAGAGACAGAAAGACCATGAGAGAGAGGCAGGCTCCCTTTAAAAACTAAAACTTTAAAAATTTGTCCTAAAGGGAACATCATTGAAACTTTGCTGCGTTCTTTCTGGTTGTGCAAAAGATGGGCAGGGTTTCCCTCTTCTCACTCCCTTCCCTCCATATCCTTCTCCCTTCCCTGGGTGTGCTGATGGGACTGGACAGCGGAGGGGGGAGATGGGGCCGGGTGGGGCTCTCAGCCACCGGTCAGCGTGCGGGCAGAGAAGGCATTTGGAGAAACTGGCTTTTTAGTCCCAACCACACCTGTGTCATTGACCAGGCAACCTCTTCAGCAAGCCAGCTCTTACTCATGATTGTCTTGGTTCATAGTTTTAATTATTATATTAAAATGAAGTAATTGTCTGGGAGCAACAAGTAGCCTCATCTTTGAGACTGTGTAGCCCTTTGCGGCTTTCCGAGTCCTCAGTACCTCTTTTTTTTCTTTTTTTAACGTGTTGTATCTGGCTCTCTACTTTTAAACAAATAATGGCATACTATCACCTGTTCTGCCCCTCGGGGTCTTCCTTCCTTTCAGCGTAACAAGGTTTTTAAACACTTTCCCACGTCCGCAGGTACTGAGAACCCATCGTTCTCAGTGGCTTGTGCACACACTTCCTGCTCCCGCCCGCCGACTGCAGACCTGGGCCCCCAGGTTGCTGTGTGATTCGGGAGGGGCAGGAAGCAGATGGCGACTGGAACGTGCTGACCAAGGGGCCCTGGATGCCCGCGCTGCTTACAAAGGCGTGGGTGGGGGTGGCAGCCAGCCAGCCAGCGCGCATGCGCCGCCCGGGTCAGCGCCATCTAGTTGGCTCAGTGTATCACATCCCAAGGGGCTGTGTGACTTGCCCACGTTCACAAAGCAAGAGGCCAAGCCATCAGAGAATGGGGTCCTGACTCCTGATCAGTAGCCTTTGATTGTCAAAAAGTGGAACAAGACAAAAACACCCCTGCTTATTTAAACCCCATTCATGAGTCTAGGAGACGGTTCTTAAATTAATCTTTTTGACAATCGAGACCAATTAGTCAACTCTTCTCTCAGGAGTTTCCATACTTTTTCTATTTACCCAACTTACAAATTGCTTTCGAAGTCCTAACTTGCAAATTTACTCACAGCAAATGTTTTTAAAAGCAAAAATTTGATATTTAGATACACCAGGGTTGTTGGTTTTGATCCCTGGTCAGGTCACATGCACGAATCATCCAATGAATGTATCAATAAGTAGAACAACAAATCAGTTTTTTTTCCTCTCTTTCAAATCAATAGATAAAAAATAAAAATAATTGGTACCAATTTAAGTGTCCTCAGATAGGATAATAGGTAGGTAAAGGACGACCCACCTACATAACGGGAAATCACGCATTTCTTAAACTCAACATTTATGGAGTTTTCAATAAAGCGGAAAATGCTTAGCTGTAATGCTCAAGGAAAATTGTGATCTCCAATGTATTTAGAGTGTCATCAAATTATGTTAATTCACGCATGCACTGAGGTGAACCAAAAAACCCTAAAATTTACATAAACAAAAATAAATACAGGAAAGGAATGCACCAGCATGCTCCTGGTGATTACCTGTAGGTGGGTGAAATATGGGTGGGTGATCCCTTCTTTCAACTTTTCCAGGTTTTCTACACCGATTAACCAACACTCTCATAACCATAACGGCATCGACTACAACAAGCAGCTGAAAATGTTTTGAAAAGTCACTGTGATCATCCGACAAGCGCTGTCTCTGCAGCCCCTTGAAGAGGCCCGCCACCTCTGACCCAGTCCTTTTTTCTTCCAGGAACCTGTCCTGAGCAAGCGATTCTGCTTTCGGGAAAAGCTCTAGGCGGGAAGAAGTTTACTGCAGTGAAAAGCTGGAAACCACCTAAATGCCAAACCGGGGAGTAACAATTACAGAAAATGTAGTTCAGCCGCCCCCGTGCCACGAGGTCTGCATTAAGATAGGACATTAGACAAAAGCGTTACATGGGAAACTCAGGATTCACAAGGAAAAGCAAAATAAGGCTATAACAGGTTTTTTTAAATGCTGTAGGTTCTGGGGGGGGGGGGGGGGAATACACAAAGAATGAACTGGCAGGGAGACCCGGATTGTGGGTCACTTTTTCCCTTAATTTTCTAACAAACATTTTCTGTAATGTACTTATCTTGCTTTTATAATTTAAAAAATTATAGTAAGTACCTGTTTACCTGGGAAGTTGGTTCTAAACTGCCGGTCCCCTAAGGCACTGTCCCTCAGGGAAGGCTGGGGGCCCAGCCCCGACGTTGGTGGAAGAACTAGAAGGAAGTGTTCATCACTGAGGGCCTGGTGAAGTTGGATTAATTAACTCCAGTGCTGACTAAGAGTGAGCAGGTGAGAAGAAATTGCTCGGCCCTGCAGGGGTGGAGGTAGAGAAGGGAGAGGGAAGGAGGTCAGAACAAACAGAAAATCAGTAAGCAGATCATTTCTGGTGAGCAAATTTCAAAGCCCGAAGAGGGGACACACCCAAAACAGGACCCCGGAGACCTGGGGTTCTGGGGTCCGAGCTGCCCCTCCTTAACAGAGGAGGCTGGGACTGACCAGAGGCCCCGAGGCCCCTCCCAGCTCCCAGCGTGTGTTACCTGTGCCACTCTTTGCTCCTGAAATTCTCTTCCTCCAAGGTGGGACCCAAACACCTTCACCTCGAAAGCCTTCCTTCATAGCCCCTGCCGGGGCTGCGTGTCCGCAGCTCGGTGCTAGAACCCAGTTCAGAACTGACTGGGTCCATGTGAAAACAAACAGAGTAAATGTCTGGCAGCTAACAAAGGACCACTTTAGAACGTGCCGGACACTGTGTCAGCTCTGTGTCATCCAGAGATGAGCCAGCCTGTCCTCCGAGGACCGGGTCTGTGCAGTTGTGCGCTCCAGGCTGGGCCAGGAGTCCCCCGAAAGCTCCCTCACCCATGTGGTTGGTGGTCGGTAGTAACTGTTGCTGGAACCTTAGCTGGGGCTGTTGGCCTGAGCCCCCCGCCCCACCGCTGCCCCACGTGTACGTGGCCTCCCTCTATATGGCCTAGGCCGAGGAGGGAGGGAGGACGAGGGTGCCTGTCTCAAGTCAGTCCCTGGAAAACAGGCTTGGCCTGGGTCCTGGTAATGAACCTGTAGCTGGCCACCGTCAGTCAGCTGGAAAGGGAGGAACTGGGACTAGAACCCAGTACCTACTGGGGAGAGGTCCCCAGCTGGGGACAGGCTGAGCTGTTACCTCCCACACCACACAGTCTCTTTGTCTAGCAACCCCTTAGGTCAGGTACAACCAAGACAACACTTACCCATTAGCATGAAACATTAAGAGCCCTCTCTGTCTCAAGTACCCTGCCCACATCGCCTCTACCCCCAGGACGGTGCCTGGCCCACAGAACTCTATCGGGAGCTGTATGTAAGTTGAGTGACGTGTCCACGTTCGCACATCTGTTCAACCACTGAGCCTGGAACGGAGCCCAGGCCCCGGGATTTCAGAGCCAAATCCCAAGCCCATAACCACGACAGCACAGTGCCATCCATGTAATGGAGCTGCTCACGGAGCGGGGCAGAGGGAGCAGGCCCCGCAGGCGAGTGGACAGCCCCAGCAGGGCCCTGGACGGACGGGTGAGGCAGCTCTGGGGCGCGGGAGCGAGTGTGACAGTTCATGGAGTCAGGGAGGGGGCAGGCCAGGATTGCTGGGGGCGGGGCACCCAGTGAAGGTCAAGGCTTGGCTCTTCCCCCGAGAGGCTTCCAATGCCACTTGGGGCACTGCCTCTAGCTGAGACCATCTTGCCAGGGAGTCTAACGCTGGAACTTGAGGTATCATTTGAAAATGCACTTCCCAGCCCTACCAGGACTTTTAGGGCATGGTGCTCACTGTCCCCCATCCCCACCGGCCACATTTTAACCCCAGGCTTGATTGCCAAGGGGGTAGATGCCAGCACTGCCTCTAGCTCTCTGCTGGGGATGGGACCCGCCACTGGGGCAGGAATCTCGGCACCGCCATTAACGAGTCGAGCTTCGAGGGCTGTTTCTTCTCTGAAATACATGTGGTCCTAGCGGTAACCAGGTATGTGGGTCTGTGTTTCTGGGTTAAAAAGACAAGTAGAATCACCCGTCAACCAGCCTCCATCAGGGCGGCAGGGA
Organism: Mormoops blainvillei; assembly: GCA_004026545.1. Lineage (NCBI taxonomy): Eukaryota > Metazoa > Chordata > Mammalia > Chiroptera > Mormoopidae > Mormoops > Mormoops blainvillei. The sequence goes on from PVJD01016769.1 coordinate 11,443, forward strand.
GGGCAGCCAGGAGCATGCCTCCGGAGGAACAGATCTGAGACTGAGCCCTGTTGCACTCCTGGGGCTTGGGCCAGTCTCTTAACCTCCCGAGTGGCCAGTTTCTCCAGGTATGGCTTGGCTCCCAAAACACCCCCCGTGAGTGTCACACGAAGGCTCGACCGGGGCTGGAGGATCCAATGCCAAGCAAGCTCCCTCCTACCACTGGCGACTGGAGGCCTCAGCTGCTTGCCTTTGGGCTTCTCATAGGGCTGCTTGAGTATCTCCCGGTGTGGCAGCTGGCTCCCCCAGGGCACGCAGTTCCAAGGCAGGAAGCAAGGAGGAAGCCAGAGCGCCTGTCATGTCCCAATCTTGGGCATCACCCCATCACTCCTGCCAGAGCTTTTTGTTAGGAGCAAGTCACTAACTACACCCACCCTGAAGGGAAGGGGGCAGCATCTCTAAAGGGAGAAATAGCGAAGAATTTAGGGACATGTTTTAAAACCACCAAAATGTGCTGTACTGCTCTTCCCTACCTTGCAGGTGTGTTTGGGGAGGGCTGCCCTTGACTCCCTAGTTGATGAAGGGTCCCTTGTGTTATTCTGCCACCCAGGGGAGGAGCCTGTCCCTGACCTGTCGCTGTACCCACTCTTCTCCAGGCCTGGAACACTGCCAGTCTGCCCTCCAAATTCCCTCTGTTTCTCTGAGCATCTTGATTCCACTTTCCCAGAGGCAGATGCGATGCTCTGAGATCTGCGATTTCACCTTCATGGGAAAGGGTTTCAGTGTGGCCACACCCACGAGCAGTGCTGGGGCTGTCTCTGCAGGGCCGAGGCAGAGTGTCCCCGCCCAGAAGGTCCCGTGCCCTGAAAGACTGGAACCTGGGTGAAGGCTGATCCTCTCAGTACACACAGTCTTTAACCAGAAGAGTTCGGTTTTATCACCTCATTTCTCTTTCCAGTGTACTTGTTAGGTGGCGGCTGGGGCAGGGACTCGGACCGAGAGGCTTTCTCTTGACCTCATCTCTAGAAGGTTGAGCTGCAGCTACAAGGCTTGCCCGACAGCAGGTGCCACTCTGGGCTCTGTATTGCAGTGTGGCGGCTGTGCTGCACCGTGAAACCGCCAACGAACGAACGGAGTTTCACTGCCCAAGGGTCCCAGCTCTGTGATCTTAACTCCATCTCCTCGTTTGTGCTGAGACCACACTGCTCTTTGCAGACCCTTCAGTGCCGAGCACAGAAAGGGTACTAAGGCTGGTCCAGTTCTGGCAGATAGGGGTCTCCTTGGATGTCCCCTCCCTTTGGCTCCAGGATTCCCCAGTGGCTTTGCTGAACCTCCTATAGACAGCACAGCAGGTAGGATGCTCCCATTCAACCTACCTTTCTCCTTCACTAGGAGTTAGGGTTGCCAGATAAAATGCAGGATGTCCAGGTAAATGTGAATTTCAGAAAAACAACAAATAATTCTTAGCAGATGTATGTCCCAAACGTTGCATGGCACATGTTTGTGTGAAAAAAAAATTATTTGTTGTTTATCTGAAATTCACGTCTACCTGGGTATGTGGACTGTTTGCTAAATCTGGTGACCTTACCTGGGGCCAGACTCACCTTGCAGCCTCCTCTGCTCTCCAGATCCTGCCACACGTGCACTTTGTCCAAAAGTGTCTTTGTGTATCTAATCCCTGCTTGGTATCTACTTCTCAGAGGACTCAGACTAACAGTAAGTGGGCAGAGCGGTGGGCGGGGAGTGTGATGTGGGCCGACTTGACTTGTGAATGTCTCGTTTTATCACAGCTGGTGCTGTCCTGGAAACAGACCTTCTGCTGCCCAAAGCCACAGCAGCGAGGGGGGGGAAGGATGCTATTGCCCCCTGGGGCTTCAACTTGGGAGGCAGTTTCCAAGTGTAAGGAAGTTCCTAATCAGTTCTCCAATTTTAGGGAGCCTGAGAATTCCGTGGAGATACAAGAGAACAGGCAGATTCCTGGGTCCCTCCCTCCAGAAATTCTAACGTGATCGGCCTAATGTTAGAGCCCTCGATTTGCATTTTTGCAAGCTCTGCAGTTGATTTTGTAAAACTTTCCATGAATGCTTATTCATCAGCGTACTTAATGCTCTCTCCCGGTGGTAATCAGGAAGAGTTGGGTGGTCAAGGCATTCGACCTGGAAGTAAGTTTGCCTTCCTTCTTCCCCTCCGCATTGTGTGTGTGTGTGTGTGTGTGTGTGTGTGTGTGTGAGAGAGAGAGAGAGAGAGATTTCTGGTGCAAGAAATGCCAGCCCCCTGCCAAGCAAACACACTTGAACTTTGAACTTTATCACATGGTTACTTGACATTGTTACTCTTGCTTGGCTCCTGGCCTTAATAGTGGGTTGTCTCTTTGTTTCTTGTTGCAAACGGCAGCCTCCAGTCCTTCCAAAATATGCATAGCAGAAACCAGTAGTCACTTCCCTGACTCCCCAGAACTGGAGGTGCTTCCCAGGGGTCAGGCTAATCAGTTCTGTGTATCTGTGGGAGGGCTAAACCTGGGGGAGGGGGGAGCCGCAGGGGGGGCGGGGACCTCTGCGGAGATGCCACCCTTGAAGGCAGAGCTGGGCGATGAGGGTGAGGGTGGCGGTCGGAGGGTGTAAGTAGTGTGTTTGGAATGGGCGTTGGCTCATCCCATCCCAGGCGGGCAGGGCGAGGCGGCAGGAAGGAATGTCCTGACTCATCCCCGTCTCACGTCCTCCTCCTCCTCCTCCTCCTCCTCGGGTGGAGGCCTGCCCCCAGGAGCTGGGGATTCGGTAAAGAAAAAGACAGAGACAATAGAGCTTAACATGAAGCCTGTGGGAACAGGAGTCCCAGACCCAAGGGCTCAGGGCCTCTTACGTTCTGACAGTCCTCATTCACCACTTGTTAAGGACCTGCAAAGTGTAGCCCTGCATTATGGACTGGAACTGGCACCATCAGGGTATCTGCCACCCCAGACACAGGGGCCGCCAGTTCTTATTTGGGCATCTGTCTTTGATGACACCTGCCTGAGGCTGAAGGACGCGGGCTCCCCTCCCCCGTTTTCCAGGCTGCTCCCAGCCCCTGCCCGCAGGTCTGCAGACCTGCGGGAGCTGACATGGCGCAGGTTGCTGGAGCTCCTCCACCCAGAGCGCAGGCACCTGGGGCCGGGTCGTGGGCAGGGGGCCCTGAGTCCCAGGGGCTCCCTTCCTCTGCGCGTGGCATCAGCTCCTCCTCCCAGGCAGTGTGACGGCAGGACACGCTGGTGGAATCCTGGTGGGGATAGAGGCCCTGTCCTGGTCTCTCTCCACATGCTCAGCCCCGGGCTGCTGGCTCCGGGTCACCCCCAGAATGGGTTAACCAGCCACTGCAGGCCCAGGGTGACCCCACCTGCCTCGGAGCCAGAGTATTTTCAGGGATGGAGGGTCAGGGACTGCTCTGATTCTCGGCTTGGACTACTCAGGCATGATTCGATTTGTTGGTAGTCGTTTTCTTTGCCCCCAAATGACACTTGCTCTGCATGTTTTTCACTTTGTAACCCAGCCTGTTATAATCCTTCTTTGCAATGGTGCTGGGGTGGGGTGGGGTGGGGGACGACTGGCCTGCTTTAGGCAAAAATTTGTCACACGGAAACTCAGCTTCTCTTTCTCACTGACTGTTTTGACCTATAATACTCCGCCCGGACCCCCAAGTCCCCTTTTACTGGGGTGTGTGTGTGTGTGTCCCCACCCCCAATTCCAACAGCTGGCTTCTGTTTCTTCTTTGGAGGTCCGGTCTCGGGCCATTGGGGGAGCCATTGACTGAGAATGTACATCCCTTAAGGATGACTGGTGGGGGCGTGAGAACGTGGAGGTCTGGTCTAGGTGCACTGAGGGCAGGAGGCAGTGGGGACTCTGCAGTGCCACTGGCTCTGCAGCGCCCCCTGTGGGACCGGGCTGACGCCACCTGCCCTAGGACTTAGTCTGAGACAGCACCTGGCCTGGCCTCCCGGAGGGCGCATTCTTCGTAAGTCACAGGCACACAGAGTGCGCTCGGCACTTGCTTGGGGATCCTGAGCTGAGACAACCAGGGATGCTTTTTTTTTAAGATTTTATTTATTTTATTTTTAGACAGACGGGAAGGGAGGGAGAAAGAGAGGGAGAGAAACATCAATGTGTGGTTGCCCCTCACGCACTCCCCTACTGGGGACCTGGCCCTCAACCCAGGCATGTGCCCTGACTGGGGAATCGAACCGGCGACCCTTCGGTTCTCAGGCCGACGCTCAATCCACTGAGCCACACCAGCCCGGGCCAGGAACACATTTTTAAATGTTAAAATGAGTTTGAAAAATAGCAGGCTCTGTGGGTGGGCTCCGGAACTTGAGTTGGTTTGTACAGCGTCTTAAGTAAAAAAAAAAGAACACCAGACTCATTTCCCTGGACATGGCCACCTGGAGTCAGAATTCGAACAGCAGGAAACAGTGACCCCGGTAAACCATGCGGGTCATTTTGTATTTCCTGGGGACGCTAACACCAGATCTGCCCTGTAGGGGCTGGAACCACCTCAGAGAATGGAGAGTGACTTGGATTACATTAAGTTTTTAACCTGACCTTTAGAAATAATATGTCTCTCTCTCTCTCTCTCTCTCTCTCTCTCTCCCCCCCCATATATATATCTCCCTCAGAGACCTACCTTTTCCCCAGATAATCAGCAACCCCCAAGGCAGCAGAAGACAGTAGCTGACTTCCGGCAGGCTGAAGATAACATCTTCACCTAAATTAGGTTTCAGCTCCTGAGCCCTAAGGTGCAACAACCCCCTGGCCATTTTCCCAGGAGAGCAGACAGAGGGACACCTGACCTGACCTCAGAACTGTCCTCAAGACCTGAAGAAATGACTTACTACCCTTAGTTCACCTCTGACCAGTCAGCTCCCAGCGTGACTCAACCCCTAACCCATGGTGCCTTGTGACTTTGCCCTAAATAATCTGTAACCTACACGCCATGGGGAAGTTCAGGCTTTTGAGCATGAGCTTCCCATTCATAACAAAATAGCCTATGTTGCTCCAGGGCAATTCCCAGTGTCTAGTGTTCCTCTCTGCTAGCGCCGGTAGGCAAACTTCTTCTGTTTGACAAGAGAACCAGGCTGGGGCGTGGAAGGATCCAACCCCTTCTGCACTCAGAGCGGGAGACAGGCTCCAGGGAAATGCCCCAGAGAAAGCCAGAGGGCCATGGAAAGCGAGAGTGGATGTTAGACAACCCAAAATGACAAATGTCGCCACTGCCTCTTCAGGTCTGCCGCGGCTAGACTCGGATTTACAGCTGAGGATGCAGGGGCTCACTTCCTAGCCCAGCTGTGTCACTGTCACTATTCGCTGCTCCTTGAGAGACCTTGGAGGGCCTCTGGTCTCTCGGAGACTCGCTGTCGCACGGCCCCTCGCTGGACAGCGTTCCAGGAGCAAACTCACAGAGGAAGCCACAGGCCACTCACCCACCACCTGTCGAGTTGGTGGTGCAGGTCTGTCCATGTGTGTACAGGGGAGTGTATATTAAACCCACCCGATCTTGTTTTTAGGAGACACTTGTCCCCAACCTGAAAAAGACCTCAGAATTGCTGAGAGGCAGCTGTGAGGTACCAGCTGTGTGACCCAAACAAGCAACCTAAGTACCCCGAGCCACAATTTTCTCAACTGTAAAGTGCGGGTGCTAATATCTGCTTAAGGTGATTGCGAGGGTGGGAGAGAGGATGTGTGTGACCACATCGGGGTTTCGTCGCCACTTGCATTAAGTCGGCATCGCAGAGGAAACAGGTGGCCCTTAGGGGCTGTATTTTGGCCTGGTGTCCTGTTCAGCAAGCTGGTTATCTTCTCCTGTGAATGGACACTCTCATCCTCTCTAATCTCGCGGTCTTGTCAGCTGCAGAAAGGTGGCCCGTATGATCCCACAGCATTGGTGCAGCTCTGAAAAGAGCTGTTCCTGGGAGAAGCATCACAGCGTGAGCCCTGTGGCCTTACCAGCCAGGGAAGAGGGGACCTCAGGGCCTCGCTTTGTAACTCTGTTGCAGTGATAAGACATTTGGCCGCCCATGTCGGAGACGGCCCTGAGCGTTTGGGCCTGAATGCCCAGGACACCCAGATCAGAGATGGACCCCAAGGGAGGCAGGTTGGGGGAGGGGTGCAGTGTTCCCAGCACTGTGGCTTGAAACAACCAGGGCCACTGTCCAGTCTTTTCTCTGTGCTCCATCCCCACCCCTTAAAGGACACCTTTCCTTAATGACAGTGGCCTACCAATGGCACCGCTCTTTTAAAGGGCATCAGAAACTCATCACTTCTTGTCCAATGTACAGTTAAGTCAGTGGTTCTAAAGAGCATCTGAGCATTTGCAAAGTTTAAAATAGAAGTTTGAACAAAATCTTGTTACATAGAAACTGTGAACAGTGTTTTTGCTTTCGTGGAAGGACATGTGTGACTGGGAAACTTTGCACTATAGAGCCTTCTGTAACTTTTGAATTTGAACCTCAAGAATGTATCTCTTATGTGAAAATAAGATAAAATGAAAACTTCCTTTTTAAAACTTGTGAAAACTCAAGATGTTACTGGTCCAAAGTCTGTGCACCCAGTGCTTCAAAAATGCCAAAACTCAAAACATCAGAGTTTGGAGTAAGGAAAGATTTATTGATCGAGAAGGTGCCAGCTGAGACGACGGGGGACCTAATCCTTAAATTCATCTTTAAAAAAGCACAGAGTTCAGACTTCTTCTTCTTTTTTTTTTTTTTTTAGATTTTATTTATTGTATTTATTTATTGTCAGAGAGGGAAGGGAGGGAGACAGAGAGGGAGAGAAACATTGATATGTGAGAGAAACATCAGTTGCTGCCTCTCACACACCCCCAACTGGGGACCTGACCCACAACCCCGCACATGCCCCAACAGGGAATTGAACCGGTGACCTTTCAGTTCACAGGCCAGCGCTCAATACACTGAGCTACACCAGCCAGGGTGAGCTCAGGCTTCTTTTATGTCAAGGGAAGGGGAACCTGGAGGGAGCAAGAGCAGGCTGAGCACCACACACACCTGGGCACCAGCAGGGCTCTGAGGGAGACTGTACTAGTTGATGTGAGTCTGGCCAAGAGGGTCCTGCAAATCTCTGACAAGCAAGACATAAAGCCCTAACCGCGAGCAGGATTCCTCTGACAGTTAGCGTGTGTCTGTGCAAGACGCGACAGGAGCTGTTAGCCTGAAAGCCATGGGATCAAAGCAGGCTTGAACGTGGTGCAATGAGGGGGGCTGAGCATCTCACTCTGTTACAGTGAGTCTGTGGTTGTCTCAGAAAAAGAGGTTCCCTTTTGACCACATATACTGTGAGGATGAAGATCATTCTCAGCAATCAGACTATGGACTTTGCATAAAATGTGGACGTCACTCTAAAGGGACACATAGTTACTGGGAAGGGCCCCAGGGGCCCCCTGCAGAGGGACTTCAATCACATTGACATAGAACCCCGTCTCCTTGGACAGAAAAAGTCGAGGCTCCGGGTTGACAAATGGTGGGGAAATGGAAAGGAACTGGCTACCGTTCGTGCCATCCGCAGTCACGAGTGGAGCGCCATCTAGGGTGTCACACAGGGCTTCCGTTACAAGATGAGACCTGGGTGCTCACGTCTCTATCGGCGTCACTATTCAGGAGAATCGTCCTCTTGCTGAAATCCGAAATTTCTTGGGTAAACAATATATCTGTCAGCTCAAAGGAGGCCTGGCATTGCTTTCTCAGTATCTCAAGCCCAGAAAGACAAGTTGCTTCTTGAAGGAAATGACATTGAACTTGGGTCAAATGCAGGTGCTTTGATTCAACAAGCCACACAGTTAAAAACAAGGATACCGGAAAATTTTGGAGGGTATCTGTGTTCCTGAAAAAGGAGCAGTTCAGCAAACGGATGAGTAAGATTTAAGCTGTCCAGCTACAGAAACAACAAGATGCCACACGACTGCTCAGACTTTGCGATATTTTAAAGATGAAATAAAAGCCCTGTATTGATCTGTGGGCGAGGGGTAGGGGTTGTTTCAGTCCTGCTGGCCTCTACCGAGTCCAGCTTTTCAGAGACTTTAAGCATCCTTTCACCCCTCCCCACCCCGCTCAATGGTGTGACTAGTTTGGCCAGATTCAGCTCCCAGGTTACTGCCTAAGAGGCTAGAGGCCGGAAAAGACTAGAAGGTGTGGCAGCAGAAACCCTGCTCAAACGCTGCCAGAAGCGCTTCCACACCACTTCCCGGTGCTCCCAACTTCCTTCCTCCA